>BLSH010020212.1:356609-374852 GCA_018402905.1 Glandirana rugosa
AATCGTGGACGTATACAACGATTAGTCACGGGTGGTCACACTGGATAATCAGTGGTCACGGGGTATAGGCACGGGTGGTCACGGTGTATAGTCACGGGTGGTCACAGTGGATAGTCACGGGTAATCACGACGGTTAGTCACGGAGTAGTAGTCACGACGGATAGTCAGGGCGGATGGTTACGGATAGTCACGGGTAGTCACGACGGATTATCACGGGTAGTCACGGTGGATAGTCACGGGTAGTCACGACGGATAGTCACGATGGAGAGGTACGGTGGATAGTCACGGGTAGTCACGGTGAATTATCACGGGTAGGTAACGTCTTAGTAGTCACAGAGACACTGATGATTCTGCAATGGATGGGCACTATTAAGTGGCACTGATGGGCACTGATAGGTGGCATGGAGAGGTAGCACTGATAGGCAGCACTGATGGGCACTGATAGGTGGCACTGATGGGCACTATTAGGCAGCACTGATGGGCACTGATAGGCATTGGTAGGCGGGACTGATAGGCAGCACTGATGATGAGGCACTGATTGGCAGCACTAATGGGCACTGATAGGTGACACTGGTGGGCACTGATATGTGGCACTGGTGGGCACGGATATGGGGCACTGGTGACTAATAGGTCACACTGGTGGGCACTGATTAGCAACATATGCAGGTGCTAAGGAGACCGATGTCCCTTTAATCCCTCTAACAGAATTCACAGTTTTTTTTTTTCCTTCACGATGACACAGTGAAGAAAAAAAAAAAGATAACCAGCATCTGTTTATTTCCATGATCAGCTGTCATTGGCTGACAGCTGATCACATGGTAAAGGGCCTGCTGTGATTGGCCCTTTACCCAATCCATGATCAGACAAATATCGCGGACTCTGCAATCACAAGGGGCGAGTGGGAAGCGCAAGAACTGGAAGAACGGGAAGACGTCTATGGACACCCTCCCGGTAATTTAAGCTGGCGCTATAGCTGCCTTTCGGCTATAGCATGGACAGCAAGTGGTTAAAACCAACATTTCACATATAAAGCCATCATACAGTATTCATGCGACCATGATATAGGTGCAGTAAATTCGGCTCTACGGGTTTCGCCAGACTATGCCTTCTTCAGGATACTTTTATAAGTACAGTGGTACCTTGGTTCACAAACTTAATTTGTGAAAAGATTCTGTTTGCAAACCAAATTGGTCGTGAACCGAGGCAAATTTTCCCATAGGGTTTCATTTAAAGCAAAGGGGAATAGCACTCACTAGAGGGACCAGGTGTGCCACATCCCTAGCAATAGAGAAATAGAAGAACTCCCTCAAGGGGTGGGACTTTTTAGGCATAAAAGGTATGAAGACAATAGGTAAAATGCAATTTTATTATATGAATATAAAAAAGGGGAAATACAAATCACCACCTAAGGTGTGTTACTGCATGTATGGCTCAGTAGATTAATTATTTTAAACAGGTAAAGGTACCTTCATCTCTAATTGACATGAAGAGCAAATGTGAGGGACATGGGAGGCTCTGGGATTTTAATGATACTGTCATAAGCTTACAAAGTAAATTTTCTTAAAAAAGAGATCTTTATTTTTATACAAAAAACATAGACATTAAAAAGCATAAATGTATATTTATTGTTCCCAAGGGGGTCGGTAGGTTTATATCCTCACAGTATATGGGCGTGTGTTTCTCAACATGTTTCGCGGTATGTCCGCTTCTTCAGGAGAATACCACAGGTGCTTTGGGACCGTATACTAAAAGCAATAGCAGGCATTAATACAAATAACAACAGAAAATCAAATATGTATTAGAACAGTTAGACAATGGTTAGGTATCACATGTGTGCATCAGACTACATCGGTACTTACCCGTGGGGATAGATTACAACAACTAGGCACTAGGGCCAAAAGATGTTCCCCCGGGCATCTTTTGGCCCTAGCGCCTAGTTGTTGTGATCTATCCCCATGGGTAAGTACCCCCCTTCAGTCCATCAGCATTCACGATGGACTGAAGGGGGGATAGTCTATTTAAAAGTAAACCAATGAGGAGGGAATTGCATTAGTCAAAGCGAGGGATAACCAGGGAGCGGAGTAAGAGCTTTGGGGTGTCATTGGTTAGGAAGGGACGTATCTTGGAAATGTTGCAGAGGTTGAGGCGGCAAGCTTTGGACAGTGACTGGATGTGGAGCCAAAAGGATAGCTCATGGCCCAGGATAACACCTAGCACCCTGGCATGTGATGTGTTGATAGTTGTGCCATCGATCTAGCCCACTTGCTTCAAGCCACTCCAAAAACATGTGCGAATATTTTCCTTTTGCTACATCCAGATGGATGGAGGATAAAATCAAATGTATAAAATACAGTCACATTCTGTAGTGAGACTACTTTGACTGTTAAGATGGCAGCAAAATACCTCACCAGGTATCATGGTCGCATGGATACTCTATGATGGTTTTATATGTGAAAGGTTGGTTTTAAAATTTTAAAATAAAATTTAGCATTTTTAACAACAATGTGTTTGTTTGCCACCTTTAAAATCCCACTTTCTTGTCTTCATCAATTTTCTGTTGAGGGATGTGGTGGCTATGACTCTCTAACACCCAGCAATTCTTCTATTTTCCTGGTATCAATACAAGTCAAAGCATACAGTATTTTGCCAACATGTCATGAATCCTCAATGGCCTTGAAAAGTCGCAATTTACTGCTTTGATGGGAAATTTTATTCAATTTTTTTACATTATTTTAAGGATCCATGGTGTGCTGGCGATATATTATTTGATCTGGATTTACAGACACATCCTTCCAAACCAATAAGCAACTGCCTATCTCCATGCTTATAGTCATGTTTCTGTTAAAGTTCAGTAGAGCTCCATAGGTCAGGTTTTTAGGTGTTTGGTCTTTCCATTTCTTTCTGAGAAACCTATTCCCGGAAGGCTTAAAGAATCGTGAAGTTGAAGAATCTTAAGTGGCTGCTGAAAAAGTTACAACAATTTGGGAATGGGGCTTTGAGCTGACGACATGATCCGTGCTCCAGGAACACTTGAGAGGAATAGCTGGTGGAAGTAAGTCAATAGCAATAGAGAGACCATTGATAGGGACATAATGTGAAGGGTCATGAAAACATGCAGGGGGAATGCTAACATCATTACAGAAACACACAGAAGGGGTAACATAAGTAGATGAGCAAATTACTAAATAATGCAGCCACATTCCTTCCTTGTGTTATTTGTATTTATGTCTGGGCCCCTTGCCCTTGCCATGACTTTGTAACTCAATCTTCTATACATTTAAATTAACTCTACCTAGAGTAAATGAATGTGAGTTACAAAAATGTATTGTACTTATCAGCAAAGTTTAAGAAGAACATCTATTTTAGATACTATCATAAAATGAGGTTAACTCTTCTCCATGGTACTCTTCGTACAGGCTGAACCATGTTATTAGGGCCAGTTCACACCAGAACCTGGTACGGGAAACCCCAACCTGGTACAGGAAGCCCGCATTCCATGCATGTTTCCAGCACTGCATTTAATGGGTAATGCATTTGTGATCTGCAGTGGATGTCATTGTTAACCTAATAACACCCTAAGCGCAAGACTCAAATGCAGTTCTTTTGTCTACAGTAGTACCATGCAAAGCGGTTGCTGTGTGTTTTTTAAAGTAGTGCATGCACTACTTTTGGTGTAGTCCAGTGCAATTTCAACCCATTCAAATGAATGGGCTGAAATCACACTGCACCTGGATTGCATGTGCATCTAACAGGAGCTCACAGCTTGTTCTTGTCAGATTAATGGTGCAAACCGACACTATAAAGTGTTACTAAACCCAGGACCCGGCATTCACTATATCTGGTCTCCCACAGTACACAGAACATGGAAATGCAATTATTTTCATAGATATAAACTGCTAAATACCTTTTCTCATCAGGATTATATAGCAATCATGTGACTTCTATCAGTTCCTGGTAAAGCTTGTAGGAAGAGTTTTCATACTGCCCTGACCTGTCCTATCAAGATCCAAGACCCCTGACCCTCTGTGTGAACAGTGCAAGTGGCCCAGTATATTTACTGCGGCAGTGTGGATGGCTACCGTGAATCGCCATAAAAAGGTGGCGATCTGCGGGTGGCCGCTAGGGGGCGTGCGCCCGCCGCACTCCGGAGGAGTGTGCCCGCGGCTCGGGTGGACGCGATGTCCGCCGGCGAGCCGCGATGAGCGGCCACAGCCAAAGAGCGGGGAACCGCCGATGTAAACACGTCAGTTCCCAGCTATGTCAGTGCAGGCATAGGAGATCTACTGATCCCTGTCACTGGGATCAGTTAGATCTCCTATGCCCATGCTAGCCCAGCCCCCCCACAGTTAGAACACACCCAGGGAACACAGTTAACCCCTAGATCTCCCCCTGCAGGTTAACCCCTTCACTGCCAATGTCATTTATACAGTAATCAGTGGACATTTAAATTTCCGAAAGCTGTATAAATGTCATTGGTCCCAAAAAAGTGTAAAAAATGTCCAACATGTCCACCCCAATATCGCAGTACTGCTAAAAATCGCAGATGGCCGCCATTACTAGTAAAAAATGTAAAAAAAATAAAAACCCCAGAAATTAATTCTCATCATCCGTAAACGCGGCCACTTTTGCGCAAACCAATCAATAAATGCAGATTGTGATGTTTTTAATCACAATTATGAGGAAGAATATAAATCGGCCAAAACCGATGAAAAAAAATGTTTTTTTATATATTTTTTTTTAATTTGTATTTTAGCAAAAAGTAAGAAAAACTGTTTTTTTTGCAAAATTGTCGCTCTTTTTTTGTTTATAGCGGTGATCAGAAATGACACAGAGGTGATCAAATACCACCAAAAGAAAGCTCTATTTGTGGGTAAAAAAGGACGCAAATTTCGCTTGGGTACAACGTCGCACGACCGCGCAATTGTCAGTTAAAGCAACGCAGTGCTGAATCTCAAAAACTGCTCTAGTCAGGAAGGGGGTAAAACTTTCCGGGGCTGAAGTAAATAAGATATACAGCTATGAAGAAGCTGTAGGCACAGTAGTGCCTAGGCACCTCCACATACCAGTGCATTGCTAATTTTCAGGTGGAATTCAAGATAAAGTTTTAATTTTTCAAGTTAATGATTAATGCTTCACATTGCTCTGCTGCGCTTTGGCTGCAGCAGGGGTGCAGTGCACTGTAGCTGCGGTTTTGGTGCTGGTTAGCTGCGCTTTGCCATAGACCGCATACAGGAGATTTGGTGACCTTTTAGAAAGCACACCAAAACAGTGGGACATTAAAAGTCTATGGTAAAGCACAGTTAACTGGCATCAAAACCGCGAGTACAGTGTGCTGCGGCCAAAGGGCAGCGGCTCAGCGTGAAGCTGGCCTTTTAGCACGATTAAAGCATTACTAAACCCACAACAGTAAAATCAGTTTGTATATGCAGTAAAGCATTCTTGTTATACTCACTGTGGAACCTATGGGGAAGCTAAGAGTTTAATCCTCTGCATTGTGCAAAAGGCTGTTTGATCCTGTCGTCTCTGATCCTCCTCTCCTTTTACTGTCCCCAATCCATCTGCTGTTAGTACAGAGCCTTGGGGGTGCTCGGCACATGCTCAGTCTGGTGTGTGTTGCTAGAGAGTTTTTTCTTTGGTGGGGAGGGTGTATGTGATCAGCACAGGGCCAATCAGCACTGTCCAGACCAAGGGTCATGCAGTCTCATAGGGCAACCAGAGGAGAATGAAAACTCCTCCTACAAGCTTGAACCAGTGCTCGGCCAGACACTGATAGAAGTCACAAGACTGCTATATACTGCTGATGAGAAAAGGTATGTAGCAGTTTATATTTACTAAAATAATTGCATTTCCATGTTCTGTGTACTGTGGGAGACCAGATATAGTGAATGCAGGGTCCTGGGTCTAGTAACACTTTAACATAGCATATCTTACATTTTTGAGTTCAGATCAACTTAGATAGTAGATGTAGACTCTAACCAGATGACATTTTTCAAACCACTATGTATTATAAATGTAGCACCCTCTACCTAGGTAGGTGCTAGAAGTAGAGTTTGTGGTGAGTGCAGGTAAATTTAGGCAGGCCTAGCTAAAGCTAGGCTTGTTTTTTTGATCTGTATGGACTGGGAGTGGCTTAGGGTAGCAGCTGGTGACTCACAGGTGGTGTCACTTCTCGGTTACCTCCCTCTGGCTTCTAGAAGGTGCTAGAAGAAGAGGAGGGGAAGAGTGATGGAACTGCCTGGGGTATTCTAGGGAGTCCTGACCAATCCCCAGCTTGGATTGGCAGGGGTCAGGCCTCCTTAAATACCTAAGGTCAGCCCAGCTGGGGAGGAGAGTTTGGGTGGAAGAATTGGAGATGGAGTACTAGGCTGTTAGGGCCTTTGAGGAAGCTCCCCAGTCTGGGGGGGGGGGGGGGGTGACCTTGGGCCTGGGACTCAGATGCAGGATGGATCCTTTCAAGAACTCATGGAGGATCCAACCAGGAGGCACAGGAGGAGTCAGAGAGGGCAGCAGGTGCTAGTATTGCCAGGCAAGTCTCCAGGAGGGAACCACTGTTCGCAGCCAGGAGGGCTGGTGAGTGACATGTGCAGTCAGGAGGACTGGGGAGGCACACCTAAAAGGACTGGGAGGATGCAGTCTTAGATGGGTACAGAGCCAGCAGCATGGACTGTAATGTCATGGGCAGTGGAGTTGGGCAGCTGCAGCCAGGAGGACTGGTAGTGCCTAAAGAGGGCTGATTTGGATCAGTAGTCCACCAACAGGGCAGCTAGCAAAGGAACTGTTTTATTTTTCTGCTACACCATAGGGGCCTGCGGTCCCTGCTTACAAAAAGGCAGTTGCTAAGGCTTAGTGGAGCCAGTGCTAGCCCTGAACTTTCAAGCGCTAGCTAGTGTGCTGGAGGGAAGAAAGAGTGTACATACCGGAGTGTATATAGTTGTCCCACTAAAGAACTGTTCAAATTCTTCTGGGCATCCCATATTTCCCTTAACTCATCCAAGTTCAATTTCCCAAATAAAATACAAAATAAAGCTGATGGACTGTTCTATGTCTTAGAGTGACTGAGAGGTGAATGCCGTGCAGGGCAGGGTGAAAGGTGGACCACAATACTCAGCAGCCCCTACGGGAGTACCACTACATAAACATCTGTCATGTTTCTTTTTTCCAGAAATGACTGTTTTCACCTTTTTTCCCTTTGTTACCTCTTAGTGTTGCTGATCACCTCCAGACTCTTTGAAACCACTTTTTATCTATGAGAAAGGAGAAGGAAGTTGGGACTTTAAATGAGGATATATAAGGACACTGACCAATGTGCGTTGTGCAAATATTATTTATTGACCCTCCGAGGTCCTGGAAGACAAGGTAAGTAAGTACCATACATCATAAACAAAATAATTCCATCACAACATGAATTGAATAAATATATAGCAAACATATATGTGTTTAGAACTTCTGAACACTCTGCCTGGTGAATTGGAGTAGAGCATTTTTAGGTTGTACAAGAAATATTGGTGATTGACCTTCCGAGGTTCTAGAAGGCAAGGTAAGTACCATACAGCATAAACAAAATAATTACATCAAAACATAAATTAAATACATACAGGTATATAGCAAACATATATGCGTCTAAAACTGCAGAACACTCGGCCTGGTAATTGGAGTTGAGCATCTGCCATGACGTGAAGAAAATCACTTGGGAATGGATAAAAAGAGCATATGGTAGTACAGAAATTGGCTTCAGTAGAGAGATGGCATCATCATAAACCCGGCGGGTTTCGTGGGATAGTACCCACTCATCAAGCGTAAATGCAGACATATCTATATAAAAAATAAAAAGTAACAAAGTAAAAATATCCAAGGGTCTAATGGCATGTCTGAATGCCATGATGAAGTACATGATATGGGTACAAAGGGGGGCGAGATAGTCAAACCTACCCTTAAAAAATGCCATGTGTGGTGTAGCAATACAGGCCAGGCCGCCTGGATGTCTGTCACGGGAGCTGAGGACACGGTGACATGAGCTGGGGATGGGACCACCATGCAGACCACCCGAACAGCATACACCTGTGGATGAATATGTGTGTGTAAATAGGTTGAATGAAATGTGAATGTGTATGAGGGGTGCTGAATGTGAAAACAAAATGGCAAAGCCATGCACCAAAACAGGGAAATAAGAAGGCAAATGATAAGTGCCTGTGATAGAGTACAAAAAGGCTGGAGTCAGAGAAAACCTAGACCAAGATCCACCACCAAGGGTGGCTACGGGAGAAGTGCAAAAAGTGTGAGGGAAACTATAAGTCAAATAATTACCACAGATATGAAGTCAAGGAATAAGTCTGCAACCAGCCATGTTCATGTGCATGTGTAGTGCTATCACCACGCTGTCTGCCGTCAGGTGGACTCCCAGCCAGCCCAGTAACCCCGCCCAATGTTACACAGGCATGACCAGGGGAGGAAGGGCGTCTGAGCCAGGGGCTGAGTACCCAAACACCTGGCCAGGATCGCTCCACCCAATTGTCAGCCAGGATAGAAACATATCGCTCCCGCCGAAGTGCACCAGAGAGGGCACTAACAGCATGGAGCGATGGCGTAACATTGATGCGTAGATCGGCCGATGCATCCCGCCCCATCCCCCCAACCACTGGAACCAGGGATGGAGGGAGGGAAGGAGGGGAAGGGGAGATCACAGAGAGTGCATCGCAGCTCCCGATAAGGCAAACACCAGCATTACCAACCCAATGCACACCAAATAATGTGACCACACCATAACCGACAGAGTGCCCTAACAGCACTGTTAGGAATCAGCATACAATGTCGGATAGAAAAGTAATGGCAGACCGAGTGGAAATCCATCGGTAATTGAATAACATCTATTATAATAAACTGTTGTATAAAAAAGGGGGTAATATAACTGCTAATAAATAAAACCAAACAAAACTGGATCTAACAGAATTGTAGGTGTTGCTAAAGCCCCATACACACAGGACGACGATCGCACGTACGACCGTGTCGATTCGTACGTTGGCTGTTGTATGTAGCATACTGACTGCACTAAACGATCGTACGAGCACAGGAGACCGTTCAGGTGCATGTAATTAGCATCCGGCCGTTCCTGACTTCGGAGCATGCGTATTTTGCACAATACAACTTTGTTGTACCAACTGCTCTGTACACACGATACAATGGTCGTATGAGCGCTTGTTGGTACGACCAAGTTTTCTAGTCTGCTCATACAACTCCCTTGTACGACCGTCGTATGTTCGACTGTTCAAATCGCGGATACGAACGATCGATTTCGCATACAACGGTCGTGAGTACGACCTGTTGTATACAACCGTCGAACCGTGTGTACGAGGCTCAAGTGTACTTACCTTGCCTTCCAGGACCTTGGAGGGTCAATAAACAATAATTTTTGAACAACCTAAAAATGCTCTACTCCAATTACCAGGCAGAGTGTTCTGCAGTTCTAAATGCATATACGTTTGCTATATATTTATTCAATTCATGTTGTGATGGAATTATTTTGTTTATGATATATGGTACTTATCTTGCCTTCCTGGAACTTAGAAGGTCAATAAACAATATTTGCACAACGCACATTGGTCAGTGTCCTTATATATCCTCATTTAAAGCCCCAACTTCCTTCTCCTTTCTCATTGAATCAGGGATGGAGACACAGATCATCTGCGTCTCATCTAAAGTCCCATTTGCTCTTCTCTAGTACACTTTTTGTCTATGTCCAACCACTCCAGCAGTGGCTGCATGTGATTGCTCTGGACCAGCTACCTTATAGTAGCAACACCACCATCACATGTTTGATTTAGGCTGGGTTCACACCTATGCGAATTGCATGTGGGTTTTCCGCATCCAATTCGCATAGCAGGAGATTGTGACTGTCTCTCAATGGAGCGGGTTCACACATGTCTAGGGCGGCTCTGGTGCGATTTGCACAGGGGTCCATTGCATCTTTTGGTCCATTTCAGGTCCAAATTTAGCCAAAAATTCGGGTTGAAATCGGACCTGAAACGGTGAATGGAGGCACACCTGACCTCTGCTGTGAGCTGCATGCGGCAATAATGTGAACCAAGCCTCAAACAGATTGGAATCACAGAGGTAGCCCCAAAAAATGTGAAAAAGACTGCTACTGATGCTCCTTAGGAGACACAAATCCATATGTGATCCTTGCATAGGGCAGGATAGTCACTTTGAAAAAATCTTTAGGAAGCTGCAACTAAGATATCTATATGATGTGCTTTTGCTAATTAATAAAGTAACCCCCATGTTACATTAATCCTCTCTCTGTCAGGTCTACGAGACAAAAGGTGAAATGCAATAACCATAAATTAAAATGCTTCCTGATATGTTTACATTTTATTCTGCTGGTAAAACCCCGGAACCCCAGACGAAAGTGGATAAGGAGATATTTAAAATGAAAAAAATGTCAAAACGAAAAAGAATGTTCAGAATGTCCAATATTAATAACCGCCTAAGCCGTACCTCTGCTCTTTACAGTGCATTGCAATTATTTTTCTAGTAGTTAGACCATTATTACAGTCATTTTGTAATTTCCAGGGCTGAGCTAATATTACTGGCAAAGGCTCATTGCTGGGATTTTTTTTTTTGTAGGGGAAGAAAAGAATTACCTTGATTAAGGAGCAACAAGTATACTGCATCAGCAAACTACTTATGCTGTTGAGAAAACAATATACGTAACTGAGCTAAAGTCAGTAATTCTCCTCACCATGCCTCTTACTGAATACCTCAAGCAGTCTACTTTCCAAAAAAGGGGTCCCTTGGGGGGTATTTGTACTGTCCTGGCACTTAAAGGGCCTCAAGAATTGAGATAGGCCATCAGTACATCAGGACTGATCAATTTTCAAATATATACCATAGTTTGTAAACTATATAGCTTTCACACAGACTAAATTTATCAAATTTATTTTTGTTTACAAAATTTGCACCAGTGGTGGTTAAATAACGCCAAACAAAAGCTTTATTTGTGTGAATAAAATTATATAAATTTCATTTGTGTACACTGTTGCTTGACTGAGCAATTGCTAGTTAAAATAAAGCAGTGCTGAATAGCAAAAAATGCCCTGGTCATGAAGGGGGTAAAACCTTCCCCATGTCAAGGTCAGATTAAGGCGGGGGGGGGGGGCAGTAAAAAAAACAGCTGAACTGTGTGTTTTTTTTTTATCACTCCTCCAACCAAAAGGGTAACCAAGCCTTTAGACAGATGTTTTCCATAGCAGGTTGAATGTATGAATTGTATGAGTTGACTATGGTTACTAGAACAAAAGGCGTTGAATTTCCCGACCAGTGAAAATGTCATAAAATTAAATTGGATTAGTTCCAGCTGTTTAAATTTGTCTTGCCCTGTGTCTCATGTAATCCTAATCCCTAGGTAGGTACCACCTAACCACCTGTGCTGTGGAGTGCGCTGCTCTCAGCTTTCATTTTAGATCAGTTTAGATGTTTTTGAGAGCTGTCCCCGGCAGTTGGTCCATTTTTGTTGGTGGATAAAAGTACTATTTAGAAACAGTTCAGCCACACTGGCTCTGTACACCTAAAACAAAACTGCCAGTGGAATAGAGTGAGAGTTTGCATTGCTGTTCTAATCATTGGTTCTAATTGTACTGACCCAAAGTAGGAAAACAGTCTCTTTTATACGCTCTGATCCCATCCTCAGAATGTCCAATTTTGTTAGTGTGATACTAAAGTAAGCCAGTTGACTAGCAAGAAGAATGGATGGCACAAAATAGGTGGCCTAGGTGGCAGTAAATAGAAGTCCAGATCTGCTGGCGAGGGATAGGAGAAGCTAAGGGTTTTCATTTCCTCAACTTTTTAGGGTGATTTTTGGTGGGTTTAAAGGTTGCAATGAGTTATAAATGGCTCTTGTGGGTTATAGAGGCTCCTTTCAAGTATCCTGGACCTGCTCTTGTACCAAAAAAGGCCCCTCAGTCTAATTATTTTACATTATTTCCACAGAATGAAAAAAAAAACAGATTTTGGTCATGTGGGTATACCCTAATGTTGGGTATGCACAGGAAGCTCTTTTTCTTACAGATTTTCTTACAGAGTTGAGCGAACCCGAACTGTAAAGTTCGGGTCCGTACCGAACTTTTGGGTGTCCGGGACACGAACCCGAACCCGGACTTAAAAAAAAGTCCGGGTTCGGGTCCGGGGTTCTGGTATTTTATTCCACGTGTTGAAAAGCTGCCAAGGGCAGCCAATCAACAAGTGTTTCACTGGTTTTCCCTAGAAGCCATCATAGCCATGCCTACTAATGGCATGGCTGTGATTGGCCAGTGCACCATGTGACCCAGCCTCTATGTGGGGCTGGAGTCACCGTGCTGCATGTCATATGCTCTCAGGATAGTTTAGGGAGAGGATGCTGCTGGCTCTGTGAGGGACAGATTGCAGATATTATAGAACATCTCATCCTGCATTACTGAACGATCTGATTGTGGACTAGGGAGAGATACTAGTACTGCTGCTTTGAGGGACAGATTGCACACCTCATCCTGCTGCACAGAATGATCTGACTGGACTAGGTAGAGTCTGTTGCTTTAAGGGAAAGATTATTCTTCTAAAATCATCATCAAGTTGTACAGGGAAAGGTCCCAGCTGTTGCTTTAAGGGAAAGATTAGTGTTCTAAAATCATCATCAAGTTGTAAAGGGAAAGGTTCCAGCTGTTGCTTTAAGGGAAAGATTAGTGTTCTAAAATCATAATCGCGTTGTACAGGTTAAGGTTCCAGCTGTTGCTTTAAGGGAAAGATTAGTGTTCTAAAATCATAATCGCGTTGTACAGGTTAGGGTTCCAGCTGTTGCTTTAAGGTAAAGATTAGTGTTCTAAAATCATCATCAAAGTGTGTGGGAAAAGCCTATATCATCCGCAGGGAGCCATATTAGTATTCTAAAATCATCTTCAAATTGTGTGGGAAAAGCCTATATCAGCCGCAGGGAGCCATATTAGTGTTCTAAAATCATCTTCAAAGTGTATGGGAAAAGCCTATTGCAGGCGTGGGGAGCCAAAATCATCTTCAAAGTGTATGGGAAAAGCCTATTGCAGGCGCGGGGAGCCATATTAGTGTTCTAAAATCATCTTCAAAGTGTATGGGAAAAGCCTATTGCAGGCGCGGGGCGCCATATTAGTGTTCTAAAATCATCTTCAAAGTGTATGGGAAAAGCCTATTGCAGGCGCGGGGAGCCATATTAGTGTTCTAAAATGTAGAACACTAATATGGTTCCTCGCGGCTGAAATAAGCTTTTCCCACACAATTTGAAGATGATTTTAGAACACTAATATGGCTCCCCGCACCTGCAATAGGCTTTTCCCATACACTTTTAAGATGATTTTAGAACACTAATATGGCTCCCTGCGGCTGATATAGGCTTTTCCCACACAATTTTAAGATGATTTTAGAACACTAATCTTTCCCTTAAAGCAACAGCTGGAGGCTTTCCCTGTACAACTTGGAGATGATTTTAGAATCTAAAATCATCTCCTAGTTCTACAGGGAGAGGTTCCTACTGTTGCTTAAAGGGACAGATTATTGTTTCTTGCACAAAATTAAAAAGTGCATCTACACTGCTGGTTTAAAAAAAAAAATTCCAAAAAAAAAAAAAAAAAAGTGTTGGCTACCTCCTCCTCCTCCACCGCCACTTTCAACGCCTCCTCAACCTCCAACTCCACATCCACCTCCATTTTTGATTTTTTTTATGTGATTTTAGGTTAAAAATTATTTTAAGTTATTTCCCTATCCCCGTTTCTTTGTAGGGCACTTGCCATACTCTTACCCCCCATTTCCTTCCTTTTGCAGACCTCTAGGACTTTCCAGGACTTTGTTACAGCCAGATTTCAATGGGGTTTGGGGTCCATGTCAAAGACTTTGTCCCGAAGTTTGGCCGAACCAGCAGAACCCGAACTTCCAGAGGTTCGCTCAACTCTAGTCGCTACTAACCAATGTTAGTGCAGCTATCTCTCCACTGAGCTATTAAGTTCTGAGAAGAGGACTGACACCACCCCTCCTGCCAGAACACAGTAGTTGGATACATGCTTGTTCGACAGAAGCCAGTCTCACAACCAGCTTCTGTTGAATGAGGAGCTGTACACACGAGCTGAAAGTTGGCCGGTTACTGCAGAACAGACCATTTTCAGATGATTTTTGGCTTGTGTATAGCCAGCTTAACTGTAACTTGCAGTTTACTAAATAGGTGAAAAGTTAGAAGCAACAATGCAATACACTTTCATACACTGCAGAATAATGAAGAGGTATAGATGCGGAATGGGTAAGTAAAAGGTGTAGCATAGATGTGGCATGCTTATTGTCTTGACTCCAATGACTCCTGCTAACAGTGTGAATGATCGGTGATGAGCCCTCTCAGCGGTCTCTGCAGTGCAGCTGCAAGCTTTTACTGTAGAATGGGGCACCCTGCTCTCTCTCTCTCTCTGCAATCACTGTGACCTATGATGCACAAAAAGGGTGTCTCTCTTTCCTCCTGGGCCTCCACTCAATCCCACCACCTTGGCTTTTCAGCAGTCAGTCAGTAGCCACAGATGTGCACTCCCTGGGTCTCTTGGCACCAAGAAAGTAAAGTTTCCCAGGAAGTTTGGCAAAAGCCATCTCACCACTCCCCCTGCTCTGCAGTGCCTCTTGGGAACTGCAGCTTAAAGAGCCAATTGTGTGGCTGCCATCTTAAACCACAACTCCCATGGTCCTCAGTGCTCTGCGTTGAAGTCTAAAGGCTGGCTTGGCTATGGCTCTCCCCCTGCTGGCTGGAGGGGATAGTCAGCATAACATCAGCATCACAGTAGGGAGTGGAGCAACAAAGGACATTGTCTCCATCTCTATGTTATTGTAGCCCAGCACCTGGCTAAACATTTTTTTTAGAAGGTGAAGTAAGTTATTTGCTACCAATGGAGATGAGGGGAGGAAACTCACCAGCAGATGGTGCACTGTGTGGACTTACCAGCAGTGCCATTCCAAGATTCAGTGAATGGGGAATTGAATTGGACAACACACAACATCTGGTGTACCTTGCTTCATGTGCCACTATTATACCCACCCCCTGCTCTAGCCCTTATAAGACTGTCTGGAGTGGACTGGCTGCTTCCCACTTCCATGTGACAATGCATGGTGGACATTTGCCGAGCACTATTGCATTTATGTGGGAAGATTAGGAGTGTATCACATGATTTACCTACTCAGACGCACTGGGAGACAGAACAGAACTGCGAAGAAGGAGGCAGGGGTTGGTACTAGGAAAGTAAGTGTGTTCTTTTGGTGCTGCTGTTGGAGGTAGCTTCCAAGAATACTTGATATTGATGGAAGGACATAGCTAGTCCTTGGACCTACAATAATTGTTTTTTTATTTTGGTTTATACTATCAGTGGGATTCAGAGACTTAGCATATTGTTATGAAACATATGTCCATCTTTGTCACAAGCAGGGGTTGTAAAGCAAATAAATGATATGTGTATTTTGATGTACATTTTCTGCAGGTTTTTTTCCTTTAAGTCTTGCATTACATACGTACCCAGGAAAATAAAGCCATTATATGGTCTAAACCACATGTGTCAAACACAAGGCCCGCAGGACGAATCCGACCCTCCAGGCCATTTCATGTGGCCCACGCACCTCTCTTGCAGCGGTGGCAATCCCCTTGTTTCTGCCCCCACCTTGTCTCAGCAGTCAGCAGCAGGAGAGAGGACAGAACCCATCCTCCAGATCTTGCGCTTCTCCGTGGTGGTGCGGAAAGGCTTGTCGCTGCCCTACCATCTCAGAAGTTGGCAGCAGAGAGGAGGGCAGAACTCCTCCTACAGATCCTCCACCTCTCTGTGCAGCCACAGCAGCACTTCCTCATTTCCATCTTCCCTGGTCTCTGCATTAAGCAGACTCCAGCAGCTGACTCCAGTCCTCCTCCAGACCCTGCACTTTCTACTTCCTAGCTCCACCCCTAGCTTCTTCCCGACAGCAGCGCATGATATAGGGGGTGCACTGTGATGTAAGGGAGGGTGGGGGACTCTAGACTTCTGATGGTGGAGGGGGCTCTTGACATCTGAAGCAAGAGGGGGTGGGGAGCTCTGGACATCAAGTCTTAGAGATACAACTGGCACTTTGACGGCAACCATAATGCTTATGTGGCCCGCAATGAAATTGAGTTTGACACCACTGGCCAAAACCATTTGAAACAATTGGCATTGATATGAAGTTACCCCCTTTGCAGCTTTAACAGTCTCCACTACTCTAGGAAAGCTTTCCATAAGGTGTTTAATTGTCTCGGTGGGAATTTGTGACCATTTAGCCAAAGCAATATTTGTTAGGTCAGTAACTGGTGGATGAGAAGACCTGGTTCACAATTGTTATTCCATTTCGTAGGAAAGGTGTGTAATCCATGATTTGTAAGGGCCACTCAGGTTGCTCCACACCAAACTGGTCAAACCATGTTTGTATTGAGCTGGCTTTGTGCACAGTCATGCGGGAACAGATTAGGACCTTCCCCAAACTGTTTCCAGTTGGAAGTGTACAGTTGTCTAAACCATCTTTCTACGCTGTATCCTTAACAGTATCCTTCACTTGAAACAAATGAACGTCAATAATTCAGAGAAGTAAAAAAGCTCCAAAAAAGTCCAGAGAGGCCCGCAGCTAAAAAAAAATAAGCCTAGGGCCGCATGGCGGGGGGGGGGGGGGGGGTCCAGGGGCCTGGGCAGCTAAGGTTTAAAAAATTTAGTCAGCTAGACCCCCTTGTCGAGCGGGGGGAAGGCGGGGCTGGCAGGTGGGCGGGAATAGTACATATAGGTCAGGGCCGCATCAGCGCCAAGCAGAGGGGCCCGCGGTGTGTAAAGTTTACCACCCACCCACCCTCCCTTGATTTTCGTGTATTTATGTTTGGTAGCGGTTGAGGTCTTCGGAGGCTTTTCAGATGCTTAGTTGTTCAGTGTAAGGACCCATCTCAGGTATGGAGTCCTCTGTGGGATCTCAGTTAACTGTGGTTTAACTGGGAAGCGGAAAGTGGAAGTATCTGCAAGAAGATGGTTGTCCCCGAGCCGGTGTAGTGCGGCTGGGGAGTTTCTCATACTAAGGATGAGATTAGTGGGGCCTCCTAAGACCAGCAACCAGCATACTATGTACATGGTTTACATTTTGTTAAACGTTTTATATAATGTTATTGGTTTGTTAAATAAATGGCCTAGCGGCCAAATTTTCTCCAGCCAGTGTGGTGTCCTTTATTTACAGTACAAGGCAGGGAGCAGATTGTAAGCAGGCTATATAAAACCTTGGACAGAGGGGTGGCTGTGGATGTGGTATACTTGGATTTTGCAAAAGCGTTTGACACCGTTCCCCACACACGGCTAATGTGTAAGGTAAAGTCTACAGGCTTAGAAAGATCAATTTGTAAATGGATAGAAAACTGGCTAAAAGACCGAATTCAGAGAGTAGTGGTTAATGATTCTTACTCTGAATGATCTAAGGTTATCAGTGGTGTACCCCAAGGTTCAGTGTTGGGACCCTTACTTTTCAATATATTTATAAATGATATAGGGTCTGGGATTAAAAGTACAATTTCAGTGTTTGCAGAAGACACAAAGCTATGCAGTGGAATAACTTCCTTGCAGGATGTCTCCAACTTACAAGCCAACCTCAATGCACTGTCTAATTGGGCATCTGTGTGGCAAATGAGGTTTAATGTTGATAAATGTAAAGTTATGCACTTGGGGGCTAAGAATATGCATGCATCGTACATACTAGGGGGAGTACAACTGGGGGAATCCATAGTTGAGAAGGATCTGGGGGTTTTGGTAGATCATAAGCTTAATAATGGCATGCAATGCCAAGCTGCGGTTTCCAAAGCAAGCAAAATCCTTTCTTGTATTAAGAGAGGCATGGACTCCAGAGATAGAGACATTATTTTGCCCCCCTGTACAAATCATTAGTAAGACCTCATCTGGAATATGCAGTTCAGTTTTGGGCACCAGTTCTCAAAAAGGATAACGAGAAACTGGAGAAAGTGCAGAGAAGGGCAACCAAACTAATAAGAGGCATGGAGGAGCTCAGCTATGAGGAAAGATTAGAGGATCTGAATTTATTCTCTCTTGAAAAGAGGAGATTATGGGGGGATATGATCAACATGTACAAATATATAAGTGGTCCATATAGTGAACTTGGTGTTGAGTTATTTACTTTAAGGTCATCACAAAGGACAAGGGGGCACTCTTTACGTCTAGAGGAAAAAAGATTTCATCT
>BLSH010020212.1:389029-412313 GCA_018402905.1 Glandirana rugosa
TTATAAAATAGGGTTGAAGCGTATAAGGAATACACATCTCAACTCGCTTGTGGACCTGCAAGCCCAAGACGACCAGGCAGGCTTGAAGCCCTGTTTCAGGCCCAGGCCCAGGCCTGCCTTGGGCTTGCTAGCGTGCCTGTTGCTTGGGGTAACTTTAGTTACCCCTGGGCTTGAAAATCCGTGTTTTTACCGACATCCTTTCAGGACCTTTCGGGGTCTCCCGACGTTTTCCTTCATTTTACCCCCATTCCCATCCCGTTCACGGGATGTTTTTTTACACCTGTCCCTTTATTGAAATTTATAAATTTTTTTTTATTTTTGTATTTTTTACGTTTTTACCTCTATCCGTGCGATCGTTCGGGTTCCGTCCGGACCCGGACCCGGACTTTGTCCCGAAGTTCGGACGGACCAGCAGAACCCGAACGTCCAGGTGTTCGCTCAACTCTACACATAAGGAATATGCGAAGTTGGGATAAAATATTCTTTAATACTGTGTTACACGTTGTTCTCCTTGCTGGAGGCTGTGACCTGAGGAAGCAAAGTGCTGCCTCTACCAAGATCGCCGCCTCTACACAGATACATGTAGGCAGTTGAGTGGCTGAGGCTGCCCCCAAGGAGAGATACCTCCACTCCATAACATGTCAGAATGGGAAGTGAGGAGGTAACCCAGTGATTGCTCAGTCACTTCCTGGTTAGCTGGCAGTAGGAAACAAAGTGGTCTGTTGATCACTGTCTACCACTAGCACTAGAATGAGAACCTGGCATAGGAATAGTGTGTCCTCTGCCATAGAATCCAGGGGGTCATCTTGTGAAAACCTTCTTTATCTATTTGGACACACAGTTCCCCCAAAATCTTTGACATACATACATATATATCCACTTCAATACTATGCACTTAGAACACTTTACTACCAGACCAATTTTCAGCTTTCAGTGCTGTTGCGCTTTGAATGAGAATTGCGCGGTCGTGCGGCGCTGCACCCAAACAGATTTTTTATCATTTTGTTCCCACAAATAGAGCTTTCTTTTGGTGGTATTTGATCACCCTTGCGGTTTTTATTTTTTGCGCTACAAATAAAAAAAGACCGAAAATTAAAAAAAAAAAAAAAAAAAATCTCTGTTTTTGTCACAAAACTTTGTAAATAAGTAAATTTTCTCCATCACTGGTGGGCACTGATGAGGCTACACTGACAGGCACTGATGTGGCAGTACTGATTGGCACTGATGAGGCAGCACTGATGAGGTGGCACTGATGATGAGGCATTTATATGCAGCGATGATGAGCACTGTTAGGCGGCACTGATAAGCAGCACTGACGGGTACTGAGAGGTGGCACTGATATACAGCACTGATGGGCACTAATATGCAGCACTGACGGACACTGCTAAGCGGCACTGATGGGCACTAATAGACAGCACTGATTGGCACTCATAGGCGGCACTGATAGGTGGCACTGATGGGCACTGATAGGTGGGCACTGGTAGATGGCAATGGTGGGCACTGATGTGTGGCACTGGTTTGCATTGATAGGGGCACTGGTGGGCACTGATAGGGGCACTGGTGGGCATATACATTAATAGGGGCTCATTCCCTGGTGGTCTAGGGTGGCATCTGAGGGTGGCACTGAGTGAAGGTGGACCTGAGCACTTAGTCACTTACCTGGTGGTCTAGGGGGGTCTCCCTGGTGGTCCAGATCGGCTCCCTGGTGGTCCCTGGTCGGCTCCCTGGTGGTCCTGGGTGGGCACATCAATGGTGGTCCCTGGGCAGGCTCCTTGGTGGTCTAGGGTGGTGATCCGAGGGAGGGCTGTGCTGATAAATCATCAGCACAAACCCTCCCTGTCAGGGATGCAACCGATCGGCTCTCCCCTCATCAGGTCTGCAGACCTGAGTACAGGAAAGCCGATAAACGGCTTTCCTGTATTACACTGTGACCAGCCGTGATTGGTCACGGCTGGTCACATGGTAAAGTGCTTCGGATCGAAGCACTTTACCGAGATCAGCATTGCGGGGGGTCAGACTGACCCCCCACACCACCGATCGCCGCGATGCGCGCCCCCCGGGCGCGCGGCGGCTTGTTATCCTGAGGACGTCATATGACGTCCAGTCAGGATACCTCAGCCACTTCCCGGCCATCATTCTGCATACGGCGGTCGGGAAGTAGATATATATATATATATATATATATATATATATATACACACACAGTTGTGCTCATAAGTTTACATACCCTGGCAGAATTTATGATTTCTTGGCCATTTTTCAGAGAATATGAATGAGAATACAAAAACATTTCTTTCACTCATGGTTTGTGATTGGCTGAAGCCATTTATTGTCAATTAACTGTGTTTACTCTTTTTAAATCATAATGACAACAGAAACTACCCAAAAGACCCTGATCAAAAGTTTACACACCCCAGTTCTTAATACCCCTTTAACATCAATGACAGCTTGAAGTCTTTTGTGGTATTTGTGGATGAGGCTCTTTATCTTCTCAGATGGTAAAGCTTCCCATTCCTCTTGGCAAAAAGCCTCCAGTTCCTGGAAATTCTTGGGCTGTCTTGCATGAACTGCACATTTGTGATCTCCTCAGAGTGGCTCAATTATATTGAGGTCAGGAGACTGAGATGGCCACTCCAGAACCTTCACTTTATTCTGCTGTAGCCAATGACAGGTCGACTTGACCTTGGGTTTTGGATCATTGTCATGTTGGAATGTCCAAGTACATCCCAAGTGCAGCTTCCTGGCTGATGAATGCAAATGTTCCTCCAGTATATTTGATAACATACTGCATTCATCTTGCCATCAATTTTGACCAAATTTCCTGTGCCTTTGTAGCTCCCACATCCCCAAAACATGAGTGATCCACCTCCGTGTTTCACAGGCCTTGTTGACTCTTCTCCAAATGTAAGGTTTATGGTTGTGGCCAAAAAGTTCAATTTTGGTCTCATCACTCCAAATGACTTTGTGCCAGAAGCTTTGAGGCTTGTCTCTGTGCTGTTTGGCGTATTGTAAGCGGGATACTTTGTGGAATTTGCATAGTAATGGATTTCTTCTGGCGACTCGACCATGCAGCCCATCTTTCTTCAAGTGCCTACTTTTTGAACGTCTTAAAACAGCCTCACCACATGTTTTCAGAAGTTATTTGTGAGTTTTCTTTGCATCCCAAACAATTTTCCTGGCAGGTGTGGCTAAAAGTTTAGTTGGTCTACCTGACCGTGGTTTGGTTTCAACAGAACCCCTCATTTTCCACTTCTTGATTAGAGTTTGAACACTGCTGATTGGTATTCTCAATTCTTTGGATAATTTTTTATATCCCTCTCCTGTTTTATACAGTTCAACTACCTTTTCCCACAGATCCTTTGACAATTCTTTTGCTTTCCACATGACTCAGAATCCTGAAACGTCAGTGCAGCACTGGATAAAAGATGCAAGGGTCTGTCAGGAGTCCAGAAACTCATTGACCTTTTATACACACACACTAATTACAAGCAAACAGATCACAGGTGAGGATGGTTACCTATAATTGCCATTCAAACCCCTTTGTGTCAACTTGTGTGCATGTTATCAGGCCAAAATCACCAGGGTATGTAAACTTTTGATCAGGGTCTTTTGGGTGGTTTCTGTTGTCATTATGATTTAAAAAGAGTAAACACAGTTGATTGATAATAAATGGCTTCAGCCAATCACAAACCATGAGTGAAAGAAATGTTGTTGTGTTCTCATTCATATTCTCTGAAAAATGGCCAAGAAATCATAAATGCTGCCAGGGTATGTAAACTTATGAGCACAACTGTACATATACAGTATCTCACAAAAGTAAGTACACCCCTCACATTTTTGTAAATATTTTATTATATCTTTTCATGTGACAACACTGAAAAAATGACACTTTGCTACAATGTAAAGTAGTGAGTGTACAGCTTGTATAACAGTATAAATTTGCTGTCCCCTCAAAATAACTGAACACACAGCCGTTAATATCTAAACTGCTGGCAACAAAAGTGAGTACACCCCCTAAGTGAAAAATGTCCAAATAGGGCCCAATTAGCCATTTTCCCTCCCCGTTGTCATGTGACTCGTTCGTGTTACAAGGCCTCACGTGTGAATGGGGAGCAGGTGTGTTATCGCTCTCACTCTCTCATACTGGTCATTGAAAGTTCAACATGGCACCTCATGGCAAAGGACTCTCTGAGGATCTGAAAAAAAGAATTGTTGCTCTACAGAAAGATGGCTTAGGCTATAAGAAGATTGCCAAGACCCTGAAACTGAGCTTCAGCATGGTGGCCAAGACCATACAGCGGTTTAACAGGACAGGTTCTACTCAGAGGGCTCGCCATGGTCGACCAAAGAAGTTAAGTGCACATGCTCAGCGTCATATCCAGAGGTTGTCTTTGGGAAATAGACGTATGAGTGCTGCCAGCTTTGCTGCAGAGGTCGAAGAGGTGGGGGGTCAGCCTGTCAGTGCTCAGACCGTATGCCGCACATCAAATTGCTCTGCATGGCTGTCATCATAGAAGAAAGACTCTTCTAAAGATGATGCACAAGAAAGCCCACAAACAATTTGCTGAAGACAAGAAGTCTGATGAGACCAAAATAAACTTATTTGGTTCAGATGGTTTCAAGCGTGTGTGGTGGCAACCAGGTGAGGAGTACAAAGAAAAGAGTGTCTTGCCTACAGTCAAGCATGGTGGTGAGAGTGTCATGGTCTAGAGCTGCATGAGTGCTGCCGGCACTGGGGAGCTACAGTTCATTGAGGGAACCATGAATGCCAACATGTACTGTGTCATACTGAAGCAGAGTATGATCCTCCCTTCAGAGACAGGGCCACAGGGCAGTATTCCAACATGATAACGACCCCAAACACACCTCCAAGACGACCACTGCCTTGTAAGAAAAAGCTGAGGGTAAAGGTGATAGGCTGACCAAGTATGTCGTCAGACCTAAACCCTATTGAGCATCTGTGGGGCATCCTCAAGCGAAAGGTGGAGGAGCACAAGCTCTCTAACATCCACCAGCTACAAGATGTCATCATGGAGGATTGGAAGAGGACTCAAGTGGCAACTTGTGAAGCTCTGGTGAACTTCATGCCCAAGAGGGTTAAGGCAGTGCTGGTGACCACACAAAATATTGACAATTTGGGCCCAATTTGGACATTTTCACTTAGGGGTGTACTCAGTTTTTTTGCCAGCGGTTTAGACATTAATGGCTGTGTGTTGAGTTATTTTGAGGGGACAGCAAATTTTCACTGTTATACAAGCTGTACTACTACTTTACATTGTAGCAAAATGTCATTTCTTCAGTGTTGTCACATGAAAATATGTGATAAAATATTTACAAAAATGTGAGGGGTGTACTCACCTTTGTAAGATACTGTATGTATATATATATATATATACCGTATATACTCGTGTATAAGTCGACCCGTGTATAAGCCGACCCCCTACTTTTGCCCAAAAAATATGGGAAAACTTATTGACCCACGTATAAGCCTAGGGTGGGAAATGCAGCAGCCAGAACACAGGGACAGGGAGCCAGAACACAGGGATTTAGCCAGAACACAGGGATTTTAGCCAGAACACAGGGATTTAAGCCAGGACACAGGGATATTAGCCAGGGCACAGGGATTTTAGCCAGGACACAGGGATATTAGCCAGTACACAGGGATATTAGCCAGGACACAGTGATATTAGCCAGGACACAGGGATTTTAGCCAGGACACAGAGACTGTAGCCAAAACGCATAAGGGATGAGTAAGGTAGTTTCACATTAAACAGAGCTGTGCTGCTTCTAAGAGCCGTTCTGTGCTTTGTAAGTGTGACTAATCACATTGGAATGTAAAGAATTCTGAGAGAGAGCTGCAGCTCTTCACTGAGATCAGGAGGTGGGCGGGACTGAACAGCTAACATCAGCTTGTCCCGCCCACCTCCCTACATCAAGCTGAAAATCGGACACCTCTCTCAGCATTCTCTACATTCCAATGTGTTTAGTCACAGTTCCAAGCACATAACGCTCTTAGAAGCAACACAGCTCTGTTTAATGTGAAACTACTGATCACCCACAGACACTGACTCGGGTATAAGTCGAGGGGGGTCATACTTAGGTGTAGAGCCAGGAACAATTATCTGATGAAGAGGGACAGCTTAGGCATTGGAAGGCCTTCCCATATGTTGGTTTGCATGGGGAACTATGTGCAGTAGTTTCAATAATTACTCAAGTGATTCAAGTGTCTGCATACTACTACAATTTATTGAGTGAGTTAGCGCCCCTTATGATCAGAGGCCATATGGTCCCACCATTAACACCTCTCCTTGTACTGACTATGAAGCTGCTCTATACTTAGTGAGGCCTTGCACACTAGTTGTCTATAGGAGGGTTTTGCTATGAGCCACCAATTCACCCCTCCAACAGAACCTCTGTCACTGGCCATTACCACTTCCTCTCACAAAGTGGCTACTTCTCCTTCCTTATGTACTTGTATCCTACTTTCTTCATTGCTTCCATTATGTTCAATACCTGGTGATCTTGCCCTCCCTCTGCTTTCCTATTTCAGACTGACCAGGCTAGGCATGGCAGCACATCCATCCCAGTGTGATCAGCTTTCTTATTTTCATTCTACGTGGAAGCACAGCCTGTTTGTACTGCAGTGGTCAGACTTGTGCTGACATGCCCCCCTGCACAGCTAATCACTGAGCAGATCAGTGTACTGCTCTCCCTCTGCCTCCTGCTGACACGCCCCTTTGCAGTCTCACCCCAAGTTACCTTGTTTGTGCACTGCTGCACAGTCATGTTGGAACAGGAAGGGGCCATCACCAAACTGTTCCCACAATGTTGTGAGCATGAAATTGTTCAAAATGTCTTGGTATTCAGATGCCTTACGAGTTCCCTTCACTGGAACTAAGGGGCCAAGCCCAACCCCTGAAAAACCACACCACAATATAATCCCCCCTCCACCAAATGATTTGGACCAGTGCACAAAGCAAGTTCCATAAAGACATGGATGAGCAAGTTTGGGGTGGAGGAACTTGACTGGCCTGCACCTCAACTCTATAGAACACCTTTGAGATGAATTAGAGCAGAGACTGCAAGCCAGGCCTTCTTGTCCACAACAGTGCCTGACCTCACAAATGCACTTCTGGAAATGGTCAAACATTCCCATAGACACACTCCTAAACCTTGTGGACAGCCTTCCCAGAAGAGTTAAAGCGGTTATAGCTGCAAGGGGAGGGCCAACTCAATATTGAACCTTACAGACTAAGACTGGGCCATTAAAATGTATATGCGTGTAAAGGCAGTAGACCCCACCCCCCGGTTCGGTTCGCACCAGAACACCGCAAACAGGCAATAAGTTTGTGCGAATACACAAATCCTATTAAAATGACTGGGACTGAACATGAAAAATCAAAAGTGCTCATTTTAAAGGCTTATATGCAAGTTATTGCCATAAAAAGTGTATGGGGACCCGGGTCCTGCCCTAAGGGACATGTATCAATGCAAAAAAAAGTTTTTAAAACCATAATTCTTTCAGGAGCAGTGATTTTAATAATGCTTCAAGGGAAAAAATTAAAATGAAATATTCCTTTAAATACCGTGCCTGGGGGGTCCCCGTAGTCTGCCTGTAAAGTGGTGCATCTGTGTGATGTTTAGAACAGTGCCGCAGCAAAATGACATTTTGAAAGAAAACAAAAGTCATTTAAACTAGGTTCCCAGTGAAACAGGTGCATAAAAATTTGGCCTTGGGTGTTGGTGGTGCCAGAACACTGTAAACCCTCGCAGTTACTCTTGTTGGGCGCAGGAAAGGGCCCTGCAGTTGTAAATAATTTAAAAAATTGTAATGACATGCCCTAGGCAAACAGGTGCACAAAAATTGGGCCTTGGGTGTTGGTGGTGGCAGAACACTAACACCTCGCAGTTACTCTTGTTGGGTGCAAGAACCGGCCCTGCTGTTGTAAATTATTTTAAAAATTGTAATGACATGCCCCAGGCAAACAGGTGCAGAAAAATTGGGCCTTGGGTGTTGGTGGTGGCAGAACACTGTAACTCCTCGCAGTTACTCTTGCTGAGCACAGGAACAGGCCCTGCAGTTGTAAATTGTTTTAAAAATTGTAATGACATGCCCCAGGCAAACAGATGCAGAAAAATTGGGCTTTGGGTTTTGGTGGTGGCAGAACACTCTAACCCCTCACAGTTACTCTTGCTGAGTACAGGAACAGGCCTTGCAGTTGTAAATTGTTTTAAAAATTGTAATGACATGCCCCAGGCAAACAGATGCAGAAAAATTGGACCTTGGGTGTTGGTGGTGTCAGAACACTGTAACCCATCGCAGTTACTCTTGTTGGGCGCAGGAAAGGGCCCTGCTGTGGCAATTTATTAAAAAAATTGTAATGACATGCCCCAGGCAAACAGGTGCAGAAAAATTGGGCCTTGGGTGTTGGTGGTGGCAGAACACTGTAACCCCTCACAGTTACTCTTGTTGGGTGCAGGAATGGGCCCTGCTGTTGCAATTTATTTTAAAAATTGTAATGACATGCCCCAGGCAAACAGGTGCAGAAAAATTGGGCCTTGGGTGTTGGTGGTGGCAGAACACTGTAACTCCTCACAGCTTCTCTTGTTGGGTGCAGGAACAGGCCCTGCTGTTAAAAATGATTTTAAAAATTGTTATGACATGCCCCTGTAAAACAGATGTAGAAAAATTGGGCCTTGGGTGTTGGTGGTGCCCTAAATACAAAATATTGTTGGAAGCTAGCATCATCAGGATTCAGGAGGAATAACATAGGCAGCATAGGCAATCTTCAAGGGATACCAGATCCCTAGAAAATTCAATCAGTTGCATCAGCATCAGGGGCTTGATAGCTGCTGAACCAGGACTGATTCATTTTTATAAATGTGAGCATATCAACGGAGTCTGTGGACAGGCGCATTCAGAAAGCACGCTGGACGAAGGACTGGCCAGAAGCTCGATTGCATATTGAGAAAGTTCCAGCCAGTGGTCCATCCTCAAGACCCTGTAACTCAGTGGATGCTCATTTGGAAAGGTCTCCAAGTCTGCTCTTGCCCCTAGATATTCCTGCGCTATATAATGCAGAAGCTGACAATGGTTGCTAGAACCTATCAGCCCTGGGCGATGAGGACTGAAAAATTGTTTAAAGGCCACCTTCTCTACCGCTCTTCCTCTGACTGAAGGAAGCCTCAGAAACACTTTATCCAGCAGCAGGTGACCTCCCTGGGTCTGGAAAAGCGTTGCACAAACTTTTCTTCAAGCTATCTTGAAGATGTTTCATCCTCTGCTCCCTCTGCGAAGGCAGGATGAGCTCTGCAACTTTACCCTTGTAACGTGGATCAAGAAGGGTTGCCAGCCAGTAATGATCCCTCTCCTTGATACCACGAACCGTGGGGTCTTTTCGCAGGCTTTGCAGAATCAGGGAGGCCATGCAGCGTAAGTTTGAGCAGACATGAGAGTCATCTGGGTCACTGAGGACGACATTGTCAGGAAATACTTCTTCACAGCCACGTATAACTCCTTGGGTTTCTGGGGACTGAAAACCATCCCTTGAAGACTGCTGCGTGTTATCCTTTACATCCATGCCGAAACAATCCCCCTCATCTTCTTAATGTGTGCTTGGTGGCCCTGCAGGAATGCTATCTGCATAAAGGGGGCCTTGAGAGGAAAGGAAGTCCTCCTCTTCCTCCCTCTGTTCTGCCTCAAGTGCCCTGTCCATGATTCCATGAAGCGTATGCTCCAGCAGGAAGACTAGAGGGACAGTGTCACTGATGCATGCATTGTCACTGCTCACCATCCTTGTGGCCTCCTCAAATGGTGACAGGATAGTGCATGCATCCTTGATCAGTAGCCACTGGCATGGTGAAAAAAAAAAAACAAGCTTCCCTGAGCCTGTCCTGATGCCATACTCACAGAGGTACTCATTGATGGCCCCATACTGTGCGTGCAGCCGTTGCAGCATTGCCAAAGTTGAGTTCCACCTGGTGGGCATGTCACAAATGAGGCGGTTGGTGGGCAGGTTGAATTTCCACTGAATGTCAGTGAGCCAAGCACTGGCATTGTATGACTGCTGGAAATGACCACAGACTTTTCTGGCCTGCCTCAGAATATCTGGTAAGCCTGGGCACCTGGTCAAGAAACGCTGCATCACCAAAAACATGGAACATGTGTCAAGTGTCCCTGTCGGAGGGCAGAGAGAAGGTTGGTGCCCTTGTCGCATACAACCATTCCTGGCTTAAGCTGCCATGGCGTCAACCACCTCTGAGCCTGCTCCCGCAGAGCTGACAGAATCTCTGCCCCTGTGTGGCTCTTGTCCCCTAGACAGACTAACTCAAGCACCGCATGGCATCTTTTAGCCTGACTACTTGCATAGCCCCTAGAATGCTTTGCAAGCACTGCTGATTCAGAGGACACTGCTGCAGAAGAGGCCCAAGAGGAGGGTGTGGAGGAAGCAGATATGGCAGAATGACCACTTTTTTGGAGGCGTGGTGTCGGAACTAGCTCCAATACTGAACCCTGTCCTGCATCCTTCCCAGCTGCCAACGGAGTTACCCAGTGCGCTGTGAAGGAAAGGTAACGTCCCTGACCATATATGCTGGACCATGAGTCAGCGGTAATATGAACTTTGTTGCTGACCGCCCTGTCCAAGGAGGCCAAAACATTGCCTTCCACATGACGGTAGAGAGCTGGAATGGCCTTACGTGAAAAGAAATGTCTTTTAAGAACCTGCCACTGTGGTACAGCACATTCCACAAATTCACGAAAGGGGGCAGAGTCTACCAGCTGAAAAGGCAGAAGTAGTAGTGCTAGCAATTTGGCCAAGTTAGCAGTTAAGCGCTGAGCATGTGGATGGCTGGGGCAGTATTTTTTTATACGGTTCAGCAACTGAGGCAGGGAAATTTACCTGCTGAAATCACTTGGTGGTGTACTGTTAACAGATTGGCTGCAAGTACTTGTGGCACCCATTGCTAGACCTTCATTCCTCTCAGTGCAGGCTTTTAAAAGGACTGGAGGTATAATAGGGGTTAAGGTTACAGAGGAGGAGCAAGGAGAAGTCCGCCTTGTTTTATGATGTGGGTCTTTGAGTTGCTGATGCCAACAGACTGCATGGCAGGTCGTCATATGTCTTGTCAAGCATTTGGTGCCCCTGCGGCTGCTGTTCTGGCCGTGCTTGATCCGCTTTAGACATAGATTACAAACAGCAATGGTGCGATCTGCTGCACAAGTGTTGAAAAAAGCCTACACTATTGAACTTTTGGAAGTCAGAGGGGAGTCAGCAGTGCCCTGCACCTGTGTGATGCAATAGTGGGGCTGCCCTTAAGCTGGCCCCTGGAAGACATCCTGCCTCATTGGAGCTTTGCCTCCTCTTCACTTTCTTCCTCTCTTCTCTTAGGCACCCAAGTTCAGTCAGTGTCCTCATCATCCCCTCCCTCCTCATCACTAAAGCAAACTTGGCAGTATGCTGAAGCTAGGGGGAACATGACAGCTAGTTTCTTGTCCTTCTGTGGCACCCACTCTCTCTAGGCTCACGTTACTCCCTTTCTCAACCTGGGAAATAACATCAGAGCCTTCAAATTGCTGCGCATCCTCCATCAGCGTGTAAATGACACTATGGTCAAATAATTCTGGTGACTTCTCCGTGCATGATGGTGGGGCTACGGAAGTAGTAACTGTGGACAAGGATCCGGTGGAATAGGCCGCTTTGGCAGCTGCGTTGGAAGACAGACTAGTATGAGCCTGGGTGACAGAGGGTGAGGACGGCTTTGTTATCCACTCCACCGACTCTTCTGAATATTGTGGCTCAATAACATGACCAACAGCAGAAAAAAAGGACAAGTGTGACCCGCCTGCAGAGGGTGCACCATGTCCACCACCACCACTTTTCACTGCAGACACAGAGGCCCTCTTTTAGTGGCCTTCCGGACATGATGAGGATTTTTTTCAACAACACACTAAACTGTATTATATACTGTACATGCACTGTATATATAGTCTACACTGAATGCAGCAGAGAGAGAGAGAGAGAGAGAGGTTAGCTCGTGGGGATCACTTTTCAGATGCAAACATTTGACATGGAGGACAGTTTCTTAAAAATCAGCTAGCCAGGTTTATTATATCAGGTTTGCAAGTTCAAAACACAAATAAAAACAGAAACAAAAACCTCGCCGTCTGGCGCTAAACAGGTTCCTCTCTATACAGCGTGGGGCTGTCCCTGACACCCACAAAACATAAGCACAGTGCAAACCTTGTTCTTAGAGTCCAAATTAGCACACAGAGCTCTCTCAGCTTTCTTCCTCTGAGATCCAGGATAGAGCTCTCCTCTGTTTTCTTCCTAGTCATTAAATGCAGGTGGAGAGGGGTTTGAGTGGACCAGAAAGACCGGGCCGGAACCAGCTCTGCCACGGTGGCTGGCAAAACCCAGGTCAGACTCACGCTAGTCACCTCAAAATGATCGTATGCGAGGCGACAAGTATCTCCCATCCATTGTGGTGCCTCGCATAGCGTCACATACCCCCCCTGCTCAAGCCCCTCGGGCGGCGTTACTGTCCCGACCATGCAGTGGGCCCGGGAAAAGACCATCGGCATTATTTTGGATCCTTCCAGTCCGGTGTTCCACTGAGAACTTAAACAGCTGTAGGGCCAAGAACCACCTAGTCACCCGGCTATTTTTCTCCCGGTTGTTACACATCCACTTAAGGAGGGCATGTCGGTGACTAGCCTGAATGACCTTCCCAGGAGGTAGTATTTTATGGCCTCTAAGGCCCACTTGATAGCCAGGAACTCCTTCTCTACAATGGCATAATTCCTTTCATGTCTATTAAGCTTCCTGCTTAAGTAGACAACCATGTACTGTGGTCACGAGCATCGGCTGTACACAAAGGGCTTACTTCAATTTCTGGAAGGTCTTCTCAGCTTCGGGATTCCACTTAACCATTCCTGATGCTCTTCCCTTTGTCAGATTGGTCAGAGGGACGGCAATGGTGGCAAAGTCGGGGATGAAGCATCGGTAATACCCTGTAATCCCCAGGAAGGCCCGAACCTGTTTCTTGTTCATCGGTTGGGGCCACTTTTGAATGGCCGCGATCTTATTGGTCTGGGGCTTAATCAGATCTCGACCAATAACATACCCAAGGTATTTGGCCTCCTTGAAACTTATGGCACACTTCTTTGGGTTGGCTCTTAAACCTGCTACCCTCAGTGAATCTACCACTGCCTTCACCCGGGGCAGATGTGATTCCCAATCTGGGCTATGGATGACGACATCATCCAGATAGGCCGCTGCATAGGGCCGATGCAGCCTCAAAGTCTTGTCCATCATCCTCTGAAAGGATGCTGGGACCCCATGTATACCAAATGGCATTCATTTGCATTGAAAGGACCCCTCTGGGGTAGAGAAGGCTGTTTTTCCTTTGCTGACTCTGTTAGGGGGATCTGCCAGTATCCCTTAGTTAGGTCTAGGGTTGTTATGTACCGGGCCCCTCCCAACCTATTGACAAGTTCGTCAACCTATGATCGGGTATGCGTCAAACTTAGACACTTCATTCAGCTTCCTAAAATCATTACAGAACCGGATAGTGCCATCGGGCTATGGGACCAGTACTATAGGGCTCGACCAGGTGCTGCGGGACTCCTCTATCACGTCTAACTCCAATATGGTTTTTATTTCTCTCGCCACCCGCCTTTCGTCTAGCCTCAGGTATTCGGTAGGATTTTACATTTACACGGACCCTGGGTTCCATGCGTATGTCATGTTGTAGCACAGTGGTTAGTCCGGGTAGGGAAGAGAAAAATTCTCTATTTTTTGTGACAAATTCCTTGCATCAGTGACAAGGACTCGGTTATGGGGACATCCGGGGTCAGGGGTAACCTGTCTTTTTGGGGAGTGGGCTCTGCCAATAAACTCTCTATGTCCTTCCACGGTTTTAGGAGATTAACATGGTAAATCTTCTCCGGTTTCCTTTTCCCAGGCTGGTAAACTTTGTAGTTTACTTCCCCTACTCTTTCCCTAATCTCAAAGGGACCAGGAATTTACTTTCGACCGTGGGGACTAGCAGCAGCACTCTATCTCCGGGGTTGAAAGCTCGGGTTTTGGCCCCCCGATTGTAAACCCTTCTCTGGGCTTCCTGGGCTTGCTCTATATGCTCTCGTACAAGGGGCAGGACAGCTACGATTTGATCCTGCATCAAGGAGACATGCTCTATGGTGCTTCTATATGGGGTGGCCTCTCCTTCCCACGTCTCTTTTACTAGTAGCCCCCTGGGATGTCTACCATACAAGAGTTCAAAGGGGAATACCCCATAGACGCCTGCGGAACCTGGCAAACATGAAGTAAGGCAGCAAAAAATCCCAATTTCGCCCATCTTTATCCACCACCTTTTTTAGAATACTCTTGAGGGTCTTGTTAAATCTTTCCACCAGACCGTCAGTTTGCGGGTGGTAAACAGAGGTACGGAGATGGGAGATTTTGTACAACTTGCAAGTCTGCCTACCAGATTGTTTGGCGCCAGCCCTTCTGGAAATGAGAGGGCGGCGCCATGCCCTGGAGGAGACTAAATTTACCCTGCTTTCAGCAGACACCACGAGGCAGCGGAAGATGGCAGAAGGTGGCCGTCTACTATCAGCCATCACTTGGTTGCTGGAACAGCTGGAGGGAATGCTGGTAGACACTGCCGTTCCCCTGGAGCACCACAGGGGATTCACCCTCAGGGTGGTGGATGGGATGGAGAGACTTTGCTTTGTCCGGAGGGCCAGTTGCCAACCGCGGTGATGGATGCATGGGTCCGGTGCGGACATTGCTATGAGCCCTTGCTGCAGCGAATGGCCATACAGCAGGATCGACATTACTTTAATGTGGACCTGCATTCAGGACTGTGCACACCGCAGTTGCAGGGATCCCGGAAGGCTGGAGCAGGCCTGGAATCACCCTGTAAAGACAGAGAGGAGTTGCGGCCTGACGGCTCCCTCTTGAACACAGAAGACCTGGGGAAGGAAGAAACTGTGGTGACGGAAGACTCAGTCAGGGAACTAGGACTTGTAAGTACTGCCCAGCAGGAACTAGTACTCCCCATTATGCTGGCCGCGAGCATGTTCATAGACATCCCTTGTTCCGCGGAGCTAGTGCAGAAAGGGGGTGCACCCTCTGGAAAGTTGGAAGGGGAGGGCATGGACGGACCGATTGATTTGGGTTCTCCCAGACTGCAGGCTGTATTTGGGTCTCTAGAAAAACTTGCAGAATGGTCATCTCCTGATAAGGATTCTGAGGAGGAAGAGTGGGAGACCGGGGTGTGGAAACCCCATCGGAAGCAGGGAGAGGGTCAGAGTTGGAGCTAGATACAAATGAAACTGCAGGAACCCTTACCTTTCAGTCACCGGTTTTTAGACAGGCCATCCACCACCCAGACCAGGGCAAGTACTTATCGCCAGTGGGTGGTCAGATCTCCTGACACCCACATTCTACCTGGAAGAGGAAAGACTGAGGAGTTACCTAGACTCTCCCGGTTTCAGCAAGAGGTGCACCATTGAGTTGCCCTGGAGTGGGGCCTGGATTTCCCCTATGTTCCTCCCCAAATCATGGAGGTAGTCGAGAGCTCCTGAAGGGAGTAGTAGGATGAATTGGTTTGGGACTTCCTACACATTCCTAAACCCCCGAGAAGGCAAGACTCCTACGCGTGGGGTCGTTTTGTTTATCTGAAGAAGTGGAGTCTGGGGCGTGCCATCTTTGGGAACAAGGTTGTAAAAGCGAATCAGCCTTGCAAGGATCTACTCCATTTTGGTCAGGGGAGAAGGGGAGAGCTGCAGGAGGCTGCCTGACCCACGTTTCTACACCTAGAGACTGTTGGAGGACTACAGCTAGGTACAAGCAAGCCACACAGGACTGCTGGAGGACTGCAGAAGTGTGTTTCTCCCTGATCTTTGCAGGACCAGATCAGCCTGCCACCCTATTTGCCAAGTGATGATTTTTTTTTCTTCTTCTTCTTCTCTTTCCCTTGAAGGACGCTATGGGTGAGATCTGTTCTCTGAAATAACTCTTTTCTTTTTTTCCCCTTTGTTTTTTTGGAGACCTGTTGTCTGGGTAGGGGCTCCTCCCATTAGGAACTCTGAAAACAACAAAAGAAAAAAAATATATGTACAGGTTTTCTCTGATTGTGCTTTTTCTCTTCTTCTGTTTCTGTCAGTGGGATATAGCCACTAGACAGGAAAAGGAAATGTTATTGTGTGCTGTGTTATTTGCTCTGCTGGGAGGTCTATAACCCCCTTCTAGTAGACTGTTTGCTGTGCTTAGTGTAGTTTAGGTTGTTTGTCTTCTCTTAGGATCATCTGTGTCACGTACCTGGTGGTCGAGTCTGGCTTATGCGGGGGGCAACCTCTCTTATGGCCCTGGTTCGAGAACCCCTGGTGGTATAGACAGGGAGCTCTGGAGCACAGGGAGGCATGAGGGCTGGACTTGGTCACTGGTGGTCGGTGAAGGTCCACTGAAGACTCGTGCAGACTGACGGGTGGTGGTGCAGGCCGGGTCGGTAACTGGCTGGCGGTGCGGTACAGATAGATCAGGCAGGTGGATAGTCGAGTGCAAGCAGGGTTGGCAGCGTGTGGGCAGCAGAGGTACAAGGGAGCAGGCAGAAGAGTAGTTGTAGATAGGACAGGGGTCAGGGCAGGCAGAGAGCAAACAGAGTCCAAAGGAAGCCGGGGTCACAGGTACAGGAAGTCTCTCAGAGTAAACGCTGGGGTCACAGGTGCAGGAACGCTGTAGAATGGACAGCAGGGTGCTGTCTGCTTAAATGGGCCATTTGGCGGCAATGCCAACGCACAGGCGCACAGGCGCACACACATTTTGTGCGTCCGTGCACAGGCATTCCAGGGGCCACAGTTGTTTCCTTACAGTTGGGATGGGATGTCTGTCCATCCACTTTGGTGAGAGTCAAGATGGATTCCTATTTTACGAACAGAGCATCCCTCTTGTCCGAGTGGTGCTCTGGCTCAAAAATGTGTTTGTTGCTGCTAGCTACAGGAATGGTAGTTAGGAAAATGTAGTTATACTGTACAGGTGTAAATAATTTGCAGAAATCGACATCTATTTTTGTACGTAAATTATTTGTATAGTCCCCTTTCCAAGTTTGTTCCCTTTTTACCCTTCCAATTTTTAGTTTATGGGATGCCCTTACTCCTGAGCCCAGGAGTGTGTTTTTCAAACTTTCCCAGCTAGGGATCAGCTTGTTTTTGGTGGGGGGTGAGTGCAGCTCCCTCTACTTTAGGTGGGTGCTAGTTGAGGACTTTTTTTTAGAGTAGGCAAATTTAGGCAGGCTTGGCTGCTGTCAGGCCTGTTTGTTTTTGTTCTGGGCATGGGAGTGGTCCAGGTAGTGGCTGGTGATTGTAGGTAGTGACACTCTTTGGTTGACCCCTCCTTGGTTTTTCAGAAAGTGCTGGAAAAGGGGAGTGGGGCAGAAGAGGTGGAACTGCTGGGTATTTGGGAAGCCTTGACCAATCCCCAACCTGGATTGTCAGGGGGCAGGCCTTCTCAAATAGCCTGGGGCAGCCCAGTCTGGGAGGAGAGTTCGGGTGGAAGTTGGAGAATGGAGACGGAGTACTAAAGGCTGTCAAGGGCCTTGAGGGAGTCCCCAGTCTGGGGGTGGTGACCTCGGCCCGAGGCTTGGGATGCATCCAGGAGGAGTGAGATCCTAACATAAGGAAAGAGGCATAAGGAAAGAGCAGGAGAGGACAGGAGAGAAAAGTACTACCAGCAGGGTCTCCAGGAGGAATTCACTAGATGTCGGTGAGTGACACAGCCCAGGGAAGTGGAGATGCACTCTGTCGCAGATTGGGAGGAAGACAGTCTGGAAGAGATGCAGGAAGAGACTGCGACTTTGGTGTCAATGGGCAGTGCCCAGGCATTTGCAGTCAGGAGGACTGGTGAGACCTGGAAGAGGATGGGCTGGGAGCAGTAGTCCATCAGGCTAGCTAGCACTTCTTCAAACTTTCTTTACACTATAGGGGCCCACGGTCCCTGCCTTCAAAAGGCAGTTACTGAGGCCTGGTCAAAGCCAGAGCAGGCCTCACCATGTGCTAGCTAGGCAAGAAGCAAGTATTGTGCAGGAGATAGGAACAAGGAGACATTTGAGAAGCAAGAGTTGTGCTGGAGGAGGAAGGAGAAGTGTATACATTCAGTGATATATTGAGGTCCTGTGTAAAGAACTGTTGATCCATGGGCATCCCATAATCATCCCTTACCCTGTCCAAGTTTAACCCCCTAATAAAAAACAAAAACAAAGAGCCAGCCTGTTTTCTGACTACGGATGCAAGCAAGGAGTGTAATTGAGGGCAGTGTGAGCAGGTGAACCACTACTTCCAGCAACCCCCAAGGGGGCATTGGCTACACTGGTAATTAGTGTACCTCTGTACACTGTACAGTATGTAGTTGGCAAGTGTGTCAGATCCTGTCATATAGGATGTAAAGTGGTATCTTATGTCAGAAATATGCTGGGTGGAGTACTCTACTGCTCTCCTGCCTGATGATGACTCTAAAGCTCTATCACAGATCTCATCTGAGCAGTCAGAGATAGCAGCCAGGATAAGAAGTGTCGACTCGAGTGAGTAACCCTTGAGCAACCAATGTGGAAGAATTTTTCAGATCAACATTCAGATCAACGCTCTGTCCCTGTCTCCCATTTGTGCTCCGGCATTATTAATTCTGTCACACAGGTAAGGGATGGGGACTACAAGTGCCTGTTTAAGCAACCTTTACACAGGTATGGTCCATTGTTGCCACCATTAGGAAACCCAACCATGAGAAATGCTATTCAATCATCATGGAATGCATGCAGACAGGAAGAGCCTGAAAATGGGTCCAGGAGATTTACATCTACTTTACAAGAGTCTACTCAATCTAAAAGGTCATGAGCACATACTGAATTACAGAAGACTCAATTTTTACAATGGAATCGCCATGAGTTGTACTGTATGTAAAAAAACAGTCTGGAGTTACAAATGATAACCTAAAATTGTATGCTTCACACAAGGAGAGTCCCCTCTCAGGAACATTCTTATAAGCAGAGGGGGAAAAAGGCGCATTCTGGTAAATTAATTCCTTAACCATAAGCATGGTTCACTTAGGGTGACTACTGCATGAGCACCAATATCAAACAAAACCTGGCACTCTTTTGTTTTAAACAAGAGAAGGCTGAGTAAAGGAATGTAGAAAACTCCTTCAATAGTTCCTTAATATAAGCCACACTGTAATGGAAGATTACTGGCCTTATGATAAAAAGTCATTCCTCTCATGTAAAAATAAGGAGATTCCCATTATCCTTTTTACAGTAAATTGGAGACAAAGTAGCTTTGGACTCAGGGACTTACAAAGAGATGTTGGCGGTGACATCTGTTGAGTTTCAGTTGTGTTACACATTGATGTTTTTGGAGTCAATGATGTGCTGACAGCTTTGTGCTCTGTTGAAAATGAACAAATGCCCCTTGGCTTTATTCACACATTTTGGTTTTTCACTGGAGGCCAGAAATAGGTTATTAATAGCTGATTTTTAATCGTGTTCTGTGCACCACTTTTAATGGAAAACTACTGTGCATTGCCTTGTGAACTTGTTTTTCATCTTCTGCTTTCTTAATGAGTAAGAAAAGGCCTACCACATAGAAAATTCAGACCCACCGCAGTTGAGGAGAGCCAAAGTGTTGGCAACATAGACAGCCACTTGATGAACCAAAGCCTTGCTATTTGCATGAAATTTTCACATTTGAAATATTATTTTCATAATTTCTGTTGGCAACATAACCACTTGATGGCCCAAAGCCTTGCTAGTTGCATCAACTTTTCACATTTGAAATATTATTTTCATAATTTCATTAATAATACATTACAACAATGTGGTAGGTAAGGAGACATCTGCCCATTCTTGTCTCCAGAACACCAGGACCCACCAATGGTAATACTCTTCTTCTATGCGAATTAAGAGGGAAGGATTGTGCACTCAATCACATTGATTTTTTCCAAGTAGGACATGTTTGTATATATATAAAGCACCATGCCAAACAAATAATACAAAAAAATCAATTGATAATGATAATAGCAGCTGCCTAATAATAATAAAACATAAAACACAGTGAATTTATAATGTGCACAAACGATTCACAGCAGCGCAAGTGTTTAAATAACACCCTTGAGAAATAGTTCATAAAATAGTGAATATATATTCCAACATTCAAAGATAGTCCAGAAAACATCCGTGATCAGACAGTGTATGTGTGGATGTAACAGACACCCTTAAGCCTTCCTCCACCATACACCAGTGTCTCCCATCACCCAATAATACTGAGACTCACCAAACGTCAATGAAAAACCAGCATAGACCGTCCAATATAGGCGTCACTCATTCAGGCAAGGCAATTCCTCCACTCCTATATTAGTCTATGTAGAGTCTCCGCTCATGTATGGGAACAAAAAAAACTCCTCATAGTGCAACACCATACCACTTAGTATAAAACATTTATTGAATAAGGGGTCCCCTGGTGAACAAGTTGGATATGACGAAATGCATCCAAGGGTAGTGACTACACTGCAACTTTGAGGGAACTGGATGTGTGACCGGAGCAGCATGATGCAAGTTGGTCTGGCGGCACGGAAACGCACCAGTAACCTAGTCATTATGCGATATGTTGGCTTTTAAAATGTACGAGCAATACCTTATTCAATAAATGTTTTATACTAAGTGGTATGGTGTTGCACTATGAGGAGTTTTTTTTTTGTTCTCATACATGAGCAGAGACTCTACATAGACTAATATAGGAGGGGAGGAATTGCCTTGCCTGAATGATTGACGCCTATATTGGACGGTCTATGCTGGTTTTTCATTGACGTTTGGTGAGCCTCAGTATTATTGGGTGATGGGAGACACTGGTGCACGGTGGAGGAAGGCTTAAGGGTGTCTGTTACATCCACACATACACTGTCTGATCACGGATGTTTTCTGAACTATCTTTGAATGTTTGAATATATATTCACTGTTTTATTAACTATTTTCATTAACTATTTCTCAAGGGTGTTATTTAAACACTTGTGCTGCTGTGAATCGTTTGTGCACGTTATGAATTCACTGTGTTTTATGTTTAGGACATGATTGTAGTTGAACAACAATAAAACACGACTGGAAATAGAAGTACAAGTAGACATATATTTATGTATAACAAAGGTTCATCTGTTAGTGGGAAGAAACCAGGTGACTAATTAGCACACCAATACAGTAAAACCTTGGATTGTGAGCAAAATTTGTTCCGGAAACACTCGTATATCAAAGTGAATTTCCCCATAAGAAATAATGGAAACTAAGGTGATTCGTTCCACAACCATTTATTCATAAGTCCTTCAGTTTATAACCCATATAAAAAGATTATAGCAATGTGTGTCCATCCACAAATGGCAGCCTCCACAAGGGGATTTGAAGCAAAATCCAGCAGGAGCTACAGAGTTTAAAAGAGAAGAGAGGCGCCTCCAAGTGTAGCATTATGGCTACATTTAATGAAGGTGCAACATTTAGTAACTCACATGGTTGATGATTAAAACAGGCACATCTAACTGATCCCACAAAAACCACAATCAGCTCCTTATCAGGGGGACTCTGCCTTGCTGGCTAGATTCGCCACAATGCTTCAGCAGGAGCTTGCCAAAGCATGCACCATCATAACCACAGATCTGAAGAAAGACATTCGGAACATAGGCGAACGTTTTGATGCGATCGAATCCAAGGTGGACAATGCGATCGTACAAATTAATCAGAATTCGGCTATGGTCACAGATCTCCAAGATAGATTGGAAGAAGCCTACAATAAAATCGAGGATTTGGAGAATCGGTCCCGTAGGTATAACGTACGGGTGCGGGGGCTTCCAGAGACTCATACTGATCTAGAGCAAGCAATCCATACCCTAATGAAGGAACTGATCCCGGGCATATCCCCCAGAGATATGGAAATAGATCGGGTCCATCGGGCGCTGACTGCCCCCAGATCGGATGGGCTACCACGAGATATTATACTCAAGCCACACCATTATCGCATAAAAGAAAAACTGATGTTAGAGGCGAGAAACAGATCAGACTTGTCTCTCTTTGGGGCGTCCATTCAACTTTTCACTGATCTGGCACCATCTACAGTACAGAAACGGCGTACCATGAAGCCACTATTGCAACAGTTAATCGCCCGTCAGATAAAGTACAGATGGTCGTTCCCATTTAAATTATCATTCACGTATAAAGGGAAATCCCATTCCTTTTCCACATTCAAGGAAGGTGAGGATATGCTTCTGGATCTGGGGATTATATCAAGGGACCCTCCCCCCCATTCTAACTCACGCCTGTCCTCCTCCTCTTCAGCAAGTCGTCCTTTGTCGCCTCTGTGGAGGGAACAGCCACCGTCATCGTCAAGGAGAGCATTTCCGCCTACCTGAGGTTCCATAACTGCAGTCACTCCTCGGGGGTCAGAGGGTTTCCCCCACTTCCCTTTCCTTTGGGGGTCCTTTGGTTGTACTTTTTGTCCCCCCTCTGCTGCGGCCTTTAAAGAAAAAGGCTCTTTTTTACCGGGACGATGGGCTGGGAACTGAAAGCAGTCATTATGCTTGCCCAGGATAAACAATATCAAGACCAGCACTACCTCGCCAGATCTTGCATCACACGGAGTGGATAGTATGCCTCCCCCTTCACAGTTCCGTTGTTTTTAAGTTTGATGGGGTGGAGGCGCTAGGTCCCAGTTTGACTGTTGCTCCCAGGATACCCATGGGGTCCTGAGTTGGGAATCTGGATGAGAGGTCGTCACGGTGGAGGGGATGAATCAAGGGACGTTTTAGATGACTGTAGAGCTACGTTTCTTACAACTCTCATGCTCTTATGCTCTCGCCCTAAGTTGAGAGAAGTTGGGAGGATTGGGGCCACGGGGTCCCTTCCGCTTAGTTTTCCAGATCACGGCCCGGTGGTATAAGATAGTCCTCTGGACAAAGGGGAAGGGCATGGTCTAAGATTAGTCTCCACCTGTTTTAGGAGGTTTTAATATGTTTTAGGCCGGGGTGGACACGTGGGCCTCGATAGTGTGGAAGTCTTCTAATGGTAAAGAGGACACCCACCTTTGTTATATCCCGGTTGTTGTTACCGGGATGGGTCTTGACCCATTTAATCAGGTTGAAAGTAAAACATGATGAGCAATATGTACTAGGCTATAGGCCTCTAGATCTATTGTCTATTTTTATTATTTTTTTTAGTTATTGTGTGTACTTCCTCTATTTTTCTATTCACCTTTCTT
>BLSH010020212.1:427353-446296 GCA_018402905.1 Glandirana rugosa
ACCACCCGTATGGTGGCTAACTAACTAAGGGAATGTTATATACGGGTGTTCCTGGTAGCTGCATACAACCATAAAACGACCTGAAACTCACCAATATAGCCTTACTACGGACGTCCATATCCATAGTAGAACCATAGCAAGAAAAGTCGGCCGAAAAGTAAACCGGAAGTACATTTTCGTTAGGATCGTCGACTAATCGGCGATCTGACGAAAATGTTCGTCACCCTCCCTTGTAGGGGGGGAGGGCGGAAGAAGGTACCAAAAGGACCCGGCGAAACCTAAGTCATGAAATGCTGGTAGCCTCCGGTTTCTTAGGCCTTAGAGATGATTGGAGCCATTCTAGTCTTCCAACAGCTCTATAGTCAGCTGGCGGAACCACCAGCTACATTCTCAGGTTCCCTGGTGGGACAGGAGAGCCAGGAAAACCATGGAAGAAGGCGGGAGGGGGGGATGTTCCCTCCCACTGCTTGTAAAAGCAGTCTAGCGGCTAATCAGCTGCTAGGATTGCTTTTACATGAAGGCCAAATGAAAAGCCGGCTGAAAAGAACGATACCAAGATGATACCTATACCTGCAGGCATCATTCCGATATAACCACTCAAAGTCCAGCAAAATACCAACATACGTCGATGGTCCTTGTGGGCATATATTGTAAGGGAATCAATCAATCGGTGGTATGCCCACCATTAGAAAACCTCCCTGCATCCACCCACTTCTAATGATGAGCGTAGCACCATTCTAAAAATATATGCCGAAGAATCCGACCCTATGTCCCCTGCCCCTATGCTTCGGCATATATTAACTGTGGTGGTGAAATCACCTCCTACAGCGCTGGAGTTGCTGATTTACGTATCATGGGAGCAAACGCTGTTGCTGTCAGGATAAGTAAATCAGTGCTGCAGCTGAATGCCGTACCTGAAAAGCAAATAATGATTACCAATAACACACAGTAAACAGTAACGCATAAAAAAATTACATACCTGCAAAGAAAACATCAAAACGCAGTAACAGTAAAATATTACAGGCAAGCATAAAATGCAGTAACAATAGAGAAAGAACAATAGAGAGAGAAAAACAAGAAAATGACAACTATTTTTGGCTTTTTTATTTTATTTCTTTTTGTTGTTTTAAAAAGTTTTTTTTTTTTGTACAATTTTATTTTTAACTGTAACTAAAGGTTCCAGGTTTGGTAATTGTATATTCGGTATTGTAATTCGGGTATTCGGATATATCCGAATCTCCGATTAATGAAAAATTTGTCCGAATTCAAATTTTGCACAAAGCAGCCCTTATCCTCCTCCTTAACCAGTGCCCCCAATTGCAAGCTGCTTGCTATGGGGGCACTGGGGGCACTGGTGCATGTTTTTTCCTGAGCCCTGCTCTATGCGTCTATAAGACACATAGAGCTGTGGCTCGGTCTCGCCCCCACTCTCTCCTCATTGGCTCACTGGCGGTGAGAGCAAATGCTCCCACTTCTGTCTCAGCCACTGAGGAGAGGGATTCGTAGGACAGCCGAGGCTCTCATGCACACTGCTGGATTGAGCGAGAGCTCAGGTGAGTATTAGGGGGCTGTTGGGGGAGCAGCAACCAGTAGGTTTTTTACCTTCATGCATAGGAAGCATGAAGGTAAAAAACCTTCAGCCTTTACAACCACTTTAATGTTATGGCGGGGGCAGCATCTCCCTCTCAAATTTTTGAAAGACTTATGGGTCATATTACATGCCACATAATGTGTTGCAGCCTTGACAGTCTGGGCAACACCCGGGAGCCTGCCGGTGGTCAGTGATAGAGTTTCTTTTGCAACCCCCTAGACTTAATGGGGCTCCCCACACTGCAAGGATTCATTTTTTTGTCATGCCTGGAGTTGGGCTGTAAGATTTTAAACTGAACTACATGTAATTAAAATAACTCCAATGACATTTGGTTTGCTAAAGCACTGTGTATCAAAAACAATCATCATTTTTTCTTTTATAGAATAATGTTTCACCTTTTTTATTCTTTTTTTTTGCCTCTCTGTGCTGCTCCTCCAGCCCCTTTCAGCCATCTTTAGCACTTAATAAAATTGTATAAAATCCGCGCAACTAGTAATTGTATTCTATAACAGTCTTATACCAATGATGGTTACATAGAATCAGCAGCTGTGCACAAGGTCATACATCGCAGAAAACCCCCAAAACGTATTAGTAAATAAATGGTGCAGCGCTATCAACTCAATACGATCATGAGTCCATAAAAAACAGCAATTCCAAGAGATGGTAAGTGTTCATAGATGAACCAAGCAGAGAGAGTCCCAATCCGTGTCAGAAAGGAAAAACAAGACCACACTGGTGCCACTCAACACCCCAGCTATTATACTCTTACCAGAGAGCATGCGACCCCCTGATAAGAGTGGTCAAACACGCTTTATTTACGAGTTAGGTAGTCTCCCCTCCTGCTGCTGCAGTCAAGTAGTCTCCCCTCCTGCTGCCGTATTCACTACAAACTTCAGACCCAGCTGTTGAACCCGACCTCCAAGTCACTCAGATGGAAGGATCAATCCAAACATGTAGGAATAAAGGGCTCCAATAGTGTAATAACGTTTTTCACAAGTTTAATAGTAAAAGGAATAAAACTTACAAACAATTCGTCTTTGATAAAGCATAAATGAACATCCACCAGGAAGGAAAATGGCCGCGCCGCGGCCGCGCATGCGCAGATGCGTGATGGCGATAGCAGAGGAGTGGTCAACGTGCGGGCGTAGCTCCAACCGGTTTCGTCAGAGTTGACGTCATCAGGGATACGCCCACACGCACGGACCACTCAATTTATACCTAACAATAGCCCGGGAGGGCCAATCAGCTCTCACATCTCATGTTTTAAGTGACTCAGTTCCTCCTCCGTTTCCAATAGCCAAACCAACCATAAACATGGCGGATTCCCACAGTGGGGACATTTTGCAAAGATAATCCAGAACGGAATGTTAACAAACCTCCCCACTTACCGGAAGGTCGGAAAGGTGCAAACTCCCCTTTTTTGAAGTTGTTTTAATAGCCCCCCTGCCACTGTAATTCATTAAATAATATGCATGTGGGTGGGAGGTGCGGGTGATAAGCCCGTATTTTTCTCCCCCCCTAGGAGGTCCTCTCCACCAATATAGGAAAAAGGGGGCATAACCATTTTTATGTTCCAAAGGCGAAAAAAAGGTAGAAGCTGATTGGGAATCCCCCCAACTTTATGCGGTATCTACCAAAACATTTTTGCCATCTCCTTTCAACCTTACTCTCTAAATAATAAAATACAACATTTATAAAGGCTAGTGTGAGACAGCCAATTATTTGATTTATCAACCTCACTCACAATAAAATATTACAAATGCTAATATAAACCAATCAGTAAAATTAATTTATATATTCGTCCTAGAATATTGCAGGGTGCCCCCTGCTGTAAGAATTATAAATATTCCTAACCCCATCACTGAGGATTCCATTCTGAATAATGTCAGAGTTACATATAAACAAAATAGATAAAAATTGTATACATGTATATAAAAACCAGGAGATAATACAAACCAGAAAGATGACCCGTGGTTGCAAGCATTAAATTGACACAAACCTCCCTTATTTCCTAGCATACGATATTTTTGTGTCACGGACCCATACCCTATCCAGAAATCTTTAGCACTTGGTGCACATCATTGCTCTAGAACAGCTTTCTGACAACAGCAGACCATGCCTATGCAATGTGCATCATTCCTATGGCCACATATACAGTGCCTTGAAAAAGTATTCATACACCATTGACATTTTCCACATTTTGTCATGTTACAACCAAAAACCTAATGTATTTTATAGGGATTTTATGTGATAGACCAACACAAAATGGCACATAATTGGGAAGTGGAAGGAAAATGATAAATGGTTTTCAAATTTGTTTTTACAAATAAAAATGTGAAAAGTGTGGCGTGCATTTGTATTCAGTCCACCTGCGTGTAATGTAAAATCAGTATAAAATACAGCTGTTCTGTGAAGCCCTCAGAGGTTTGTTAGAGAACCTTAGTGAACACACAGCATCATGAAGGCCAAGGAACACACCAGACAGGTCAGGGTTAACCTCCCTGGCGGTATTCCTGAGTGTGGCTCGGGGTTAAATTTCACTGCCAAAAGCGGTAACCTTGAGCCACACTCGGGATTACACAATTAAAGTCCTCCAAAGTACTTACCCTGTCCCTGCGATCCCGCTATGTCCTCTGGCGGTGTCCTCCTGCCGGATTCTCCCGATGTGTAAAGGGGCTCTGTTCCTTGCGAGCGGTGTGATGCATTGGGCGGAGCCAGCGGGAATTTTAAAAAGTTATAAACATAAACACACATACAATACATTGTAATCTGTTGATTGCATACTGTATCAAATCAGTTCACCTCAGATTTGTCCCCAGTGCCCTGCCTGCACCTGCACTGTTCTTTGTGCTTGGAAAATTGAGAGCGTCCATGGCATCCAAAAGGCGCCCCTCTACATCAAAAGTGCTTTTGGACCAGCTAGAGGACAGCGATAGAGAATTAGAACCGCTTGAAGAGTGGAGCAATAGTGATCCATGGGGTACTTCGTCATCAGAGTCTGAAAGTGATGACAGCGATGATTCTGCGACTGAGCTCAGTGATGTGCGAACTTGGTGCTCTATTGACTGCGGTACGGATCACGCAGCGCCCCCAAGACTCCCATTTACTGGAGCACCTGGTATGAAAGTGGAAGTTGAAGATGACAACCCCTTGACGCACTTACAATTATTTCTGACCGATGAGGTTATTGAAAAGATAGTTACCGAGACAAACCGGTACCAAGAGCAACAATCAGCCACTACTCATCGAAGGTTTTCAAGAAGTAGAAAGTGGGAACCAGTGACCAAAGATAACATTTGGAAATTTCTGGGCCTAATAATTCTTCAGAGAGTGGTGGGGAAACCTCTGTAGAAGTGGTATTGGACAACAAATAGATTACCTGCCACTCCATTCTTTGGCATGGTCATGTTGGAGTACAAATTTTTCCTCATCATGAAATTTTTACATTTTGAAATCAATGAAGAATTTGATGAAACTACTCATCCTGCACTGAAACTGAAGAAAATTTGGCAAGTATCTCAAATGATTCTAAAAAATTTCCAAAGGAGTTATGTGTCAGAAAGAAATGTCAGCATAGATGAAAGTCTAATGGCCTACAAGGGAAGGCTCAGCTGGGTGCAATACATTGCATCAAAGAGAGCACGATTTGGCATAAAATCATTCATGCTATGGGAATCGTCAACTGGCTACATATGGGGTTCAGTCCTATACGCTGGGACAAAATTTGACTCAAAATACAGCAGCTATGGAATGGCAATATCTTCCGTTCTTTCCCCATTGAGCCATTGCTAAATCAGGGCTATTGCGTAACTACAGACAACTTTTATACATCTCCTTAAGTTTACGCGTTTCTAATGCAAAATAAAACAGATGCCTATGGAACAGTTAGGGCTAACCAGCGCAACCTGCTGCCAATGTCTGGCAATAAGAAGTTGAAGACAGGAGAAATGGTTGCCTGGCAGAAAGACAAAATGATGGCACTGTGATGGCGTGACAAAAAAGATGTGTGCCTAATGAGTACAGTCCATAATACCTCCACTGTTATGATACGCATGAAAGGTGGGAAAGAAATCATGAAGCCACAAGTAGTGCTTCACTACAATAACACCATGGGAGGTGTCAACAGAGCCGATCAAGCAATGACATTTTACCCTGCAAATCGGAAACAACAACAACAAAAAAAATACCACAAAAAAGATCTTCAGGCATCTTATTGAGCAATATTTATGGAATGCCTACATTCTGTTAAAAAAAAAGACTGACAAGCTTGTGGATGGAGCCAAATACGGGGCAATCTTAGAAGAAAACCTGTTAAAGTTTGCAAAAGGCTTGAGACTGGGGCAGAGGTTCAACTTCTAGCAGGACAACAACCCTAAACATACAGCCAGAGCTACAATGGAATGGTTTAGATCAAAGCATATTCATGTGTTAGAATGGCCCAGTCAATGTCCAGATCGAAATCCAATTGAGAATCTGTGGCAAAAGTTGAAAATTGCTGTTCATAGCCGCTCTCCATCCAATCTGACAGAGCTTGAGCTATTTTGCAAAGAACGGGTAAACATGTCACTCTCTAGATGTGCAAAGCTGGTAGAGACTTCCCCAAAAAGACTTGCAGCTGTAATTGCATGAAAGGTGGTTATACAAAGTATTGACCCCCCACACTTTTCACATATTTATTTGTAAAAAAAATTGAAAACCATTTATCATTTTCCTTCCACTTCACGATTATGTGCCACTTTGTGTTGGTCTATCACATAAAATCCCAATAAAATACATTTAGGTTTTTGGTTGTAACATGACAAAATGTGGAAAATCTCAAGGGGTATGAACACTTTTTCAAGGCACTGTAGGGGTTGATTTACTAAAGGCAAATAGGCTGTTCACGTTGCAAGGGAATTTTCCCTTAGCTTAGTAGTGAATGTGGTGAAAAATCACCTTTCAAGAAATATCCAATCACATGCAAGACAAACAAAATCTGTATTTTTGCTTGCAAATGGTTAGATGATGAAAGTCAGCAGAGCCTCACCTCATTCACTAAGCTAAGAGAACATGCATTTGCAAAGTGAGCAGCCTTTTTTCCGTTTGCAAATCAGCATCATAGTCTCCACTGAAAGAGTGACATAACAATAGATCAAATGGGAAGCAGGGTCAGAGCATTATCACTTTATAACAGGAAATGTTCATAGCAGGTATTATTTTAATAAAAACTGTACATTTAAAATTACAACATGTTAAAGCGGTAATAAACAAAAAATATCATATATTGCAGATTACCAATCATTAGATGTGGTGGCTGCATTGGTTTTCTTTGTTTAGGCTTTTTCCCTCTGTTTTCACCTGGTGATCTGACCAGTAACCCATCTCCTGTATTAGAGTGCCTCCACTCTGGATGAAGGAGCACATGGGGCACCTTTGGGCAGCAACATTGTTAATCTGGGGGGAGAGAAGTGTTAGATGTACTAGCAGATTTAAACACACTATAAAATTGAAGCCAAACTCCAGCTCACACTTTATAATCAGTTACAGCAAACTGTTTTTTCTTCATTTTGGGAAAGATGTTTTAAATAAATACGTAAATAAACAAATGCTGACCATTGTAAGCACCCATGTCAGTGGTAAATTATTTGGAGTAACCCCCTAACTGCTACATCTGCAGAACAGCTTGTTCTGTTAAAAAAACAACAGATTTACTGACTGGATCACTGGGTGAAAATATAAGAACGAAAGCATAACAAAGAAAATGAATGCAGCGATGCCATCTGAGAATTGATAAGCTGCAATATAATAAATGTTTGCTTTTGGGTTTAATACCACTTTAAGGATTATATAAGATTTTGGTTTGGTTTTTGGGTTTACATCTGCAATCCTTATTTGAACTAATTTCCATCATCATCTTACATCTGAAGTCTCTCCTGTCAGCAGCTCTGATGGTGTTACATATGGGCACCCACATTTGGCTGATTTGGGTGTTTAGCACGCAAAGAGGTTGATTTACTAAAACTGGAGAGTGCAAAATCTAGTGTAGCTCTGTATAGAACCATTCAGCTTCCAGGCTTTTTTGTCAAGGCTTCATTAACCTCCGTGGCGGTATGGTTATGTCAGATTTTTGGTGCTGAAAGCGGTACAATTATTTTGCATGGAAATTTGGCGTTTTATAGTGTAGGCCTGTATGTCTTAGGAATAACTCACTTAAATCTGTCCAAACCAGAGTCTAGTAGACACCCCGGGTATGATAAAGTTTGAAACATGAAATCATAAATTATAATATAATAAATAACTATAAATAATTATCAAAAATAATAATATAATAATAATAAAATGTATTCAATAATAATGTAATCAAATCAAAAACACTGAAATTTGCTCAGTTGCAAAATTGTTGCTGTCGTCACTTTCAGTTTCTGATGATAAATTTCCCCAAAAATCAGTATCACTCAATTCTGCAAATGATTCTTATTTACTATCGCTGTTTTCTAGCCAATCAAAAAACACTTTTGACGTAAAGGGACACTTTTTTGGTTGCTATGGACGTTCTCAAGTTTCCAGACAGAAAGAATGACATATATAATATAAAAGTGCATGCAGGGCACTGGGCAAACCACTAGGGACAAAGGGGATGTGAAATGATTTCATACAGCAATGTAATCTTACAGATTACAGAGTACTGTATGTTTACTATGTGTTTCACTTTTTGAATTTGCCGCCGGGCTCCGCCCCCGTGCGATGCGACGCTTGCAGGGAACGGAGCCCGGCACACAGAGGCATCGGGCGGAGGACAGACACGCTGACACCGCGGGAGGACATCGCTGGATCCAGGGGACAAGGTGAGTAACATTGCCTGGATCCAGCGATGCAATCCCGAGTGTGGCTCCGGGTTACCGCTAATGGTACTGAAATTCCACCCCGAGCCACACTCGGGAATACTGCCAGGGAGGTTAAACAACCTGAAGTTAGAAATTGATTGGCTACCATGCACAGCTGCTCCAGATTTTGCACTCTTCAGTTTTAGTAAATCAACCCCAAAATGTCAGATGGATAGTGCAATTTTATCCTACCAATACCTGGAGAGTGATATTGGCAAGAGAACACCAGCTGTGTGTGGTTCCTTCATGAGAACCACTGGACAAATTGTATACCTCCTAACTTTTTGAGATGGGAATGAGGGACACCTATTAGCAAAGGGATGTAGCCATAGGACACACCCCCTGCCACACCCCCTTAAAGGAGAATTACATAAACAAAAATGATTAGTTAAATCTACAAGTGCTGTTTTTAACCACTACTATTCCTTTATATTGACTTTGGAAATTTACAAATGCAACAATTTAGAAATTGGATGAAATGTTTAGCACTGGGAAACAGTTTTTGAAAGATAAAAAGTGCATTTTATATATAACTATATAGATCAGACCAAATCAGGGACAGATAAGAAGGAAAGAGGGACATTGTTCCAAATCAGGGACAGTCCCTCGAAATCAGGGACAGTTAGGAGCTATGCAAATTGCAGACATTCGCGTCTAGGAGCGTTTTTAAAGAAAAGTATATATACATATATTTTTAAAATGAAACGCCTGTAAACGAAACGGTCCTAGACGCGAGTTACCACGTTTAGGCACGTTTAGTGGCGTTTACAAGCTGTTTGGCATTTCAAATGCCTCTGAACTGGCATTTGGACCCATTTTTTTGCATTCCAAAAAAGCTTTTAAACTCATCTGCCAGGAAACAACCTTAAACGACCCTGTGTAAATGTACTAATGAGATAACATAAAGGAACGTTCAGGGGCAGCTGAAAAAAACGCCCAAATGTCTCAAAACGTTTGTTTACTAGCAGCAGTGTAAATGAGGCCTTAGGAACACAAGTTTACATGACCGAGCACTTCCTGGATTCAAATCATGGGTGTTTACACTTTCAACTTTTGTTGGCTCAGCTTTAGATTCGAGCGGACACCTGGATGTTCGGGTTTTCGTGGAAAAGTTCGGGTTCAGGTTTGGTCCGAACTTGACCCCGGCCCCCGAACCCCATTGAAATCAATGGGGACCCGAACTTTTGTGCACAAAAATGGCTGTAAAAAAGTCCTGGAAAGTGCTAGAGGGCTGCAAAAGGAAGAAAGGTGGGGGAAAGAGTAGGACAAGTGCCCTACAAAGAAATGGGGATAGGGAAATAACAATAATCTGTCCCTTACAGCACCAGCAGCATCCTCTCCCTACACTAGCCTGAGAGCATATGACATGCAGGACTACGTGACTCCAGCTCATACAGAGGCTGGGTCACATGATGCACTGGCCAATCACAGCCATGCCATTAGTAGGCATGGCTGTGATGGCTTCTAAGGGCAAACCAGTGAAACGCTTGTTGATTGGCTACCCTGCAGCTATTCAACAAGCGGGAAAAAAAGTTCGGGTTCAGGTCCCGAACACCACAAAGTTCGGTACGAACCCGAACTTTACAGTTCGGATTCGCTCAACACTACTCAGCTTCTGTATATACGAGTCAACAGTCATACAACGGCTTGTTGGCCAACAAAAGTTTTCTAGTTTGCTCATCTGTTGTACGACTGTTGAACATCGGCTGTTATAATCTCGTGTACTAATGGTCGGATTATCGTACAACAAGCTGTTGTATGACCGTTGTTGTACGACCATTGCACCGTGTGTACAGGCCATTACTTTCATGGAGAATATCTTTATCATGGAACAAGAAAACAAGAACTGAATAACAAACAAGGGTACTTCCTCTCATATCATAGAAAACCTGAACTATAACACTATACGCTGCAGTGCCACCTGCTGGTATAGAGAGGTATAATGCATATGTATATATAGTTCACAGTGCACAGTACATTACATGCTGTTGCTTTTTCCAACAGTTCGCACCTCAATCCTCACAGCCCTGTTTCAAGAATTGGCACCCTCCATCCCTATTTACTGATTTACATTCTTTCAGATTAACAGAGCTCTTGCTCCTAGAAAACCAGAACACCTGCCAAGGGACATCATTAAGTTCACATTTTACTGCACAAAGGAAACTCTCTTGCATGGCCCATGACAAAAAAGACCTCTCCTTCCAAGACCATTATCACCAGCTCTTTGCGGACCTGGCCCTGATGCGCAGACAGATGAAGCCATACACCTGCTATCTTGATACATCAATCAAATACAAATGGGGTTTTTACTCTTTCAATTGATCTTTACATACCAGAGTCAAAGTCACTCTGTTGCTGCACTGCAGGATGTTAAGATCAAGCTGCAATCTCTTCATTGGCTTCCGACCACAGAAGACAACCGTAGCCCTGCCAAGTCCTCTACACCTGCTCCCAACCGTCTGGGTCCTTCCCACAAGAAAGTGTCTTCCTGCAAGCATTCCCTTCCTCAAACCCTATCTACCTCAGGATCCCCATGCTCCAACCCTAAGATCGCAGGGGGGGTGAGAACCTTCCTTTTTACCACAGTGAACCCGGTTGTTTGGCCTGTATGGTAGCCTTGCCATGCATACCCTCGGAACACCTATGATTACTGTTGCTGGTTTGGAACTGACAAACATGGGGGGGGGGTGGTGTTGATTGCTTTTCGTAGTAACATTCCATTCTCCTGTAGTCTGGAGATAGCCGACCCCACTGGAGGATATTTGCTCCTTCAGGGCACTCTCTTTGATTTATATGACAAGCCATCTGGCTTCCCCACCAATAAGGAAGATCCATTTTTTTCAGTCCTTGTGTCTTCCCTTATTTCAGAGGCAGCCCATCAAGCCCTTAATGAGGACATCACTGACTCGGAGTTCTCCCAAGCTATCAAATACTTGAAACCATCTAAGATGCTTAGTTCAGACAGCTTCTCAGGTCTTTACTAAGAAATACTCCTCCATGCTTGTCCCCCACCTTGACTGCTTTCAAAAATGGAGCTCTCCTTTCCCTGGCGTAGTTACAGGTAGATATAACCATGATCCTTAAGGACTCTTCTGGGTCCTTCAAACCCCACCAATTCAGACCCATTTCTCTCTTTTTTATGCATTCTTTATTTTTCAAAGAGATCAGGTAGTACACAGCATAAATGATACTAAATATACAAATAGAGTACATAAAAGCTGGAAGCAAGACTGCAGTGGAGTCTGGACAGTCACAATAAACATGTGTTACACGAGTAGTAAGTTGCAGTAGGCCTCCAGATGTACATATTAGTAATAATCTTGGAATTCAGCTTTAAAGCAATATAGAAGGTGAACACTGGTGGAACCACTCATTGACCATAAAAACTGAAGGGTTTAGAGGAGGTTGGTAATCCAAAAATCTTAAAAAATATTTTTGTCAGTGAAGTGTCTCTAATGTGAACACCTGTTTCCAAAATGGGATTTTTGGTCCTTCCCTTGTATTTTAATTGTAGTTGATATTTGCTTGGAGTCAGCATTGTCCAGGACGTGAGATAAGTGAACAAAAGAGTGTCACCTTTAACTTTATTGTGGTGCATAGGTAGAGAATGGTGGGACCATTCAGCTACCAAGATCCAAACACCAAATATACTAAATAGTAAGGTTTGCAAAACATCAGATTATGGAAACGCATCTAAACCTGGGAACATGAAACCAATGGACACAAAACCCGTTGCCATGGCAAAAGACAAAGTTTCAGATTGTTCACCATGGCAAAGAACAAAGCTAATTGTTAGAGGCTAATGTATCAGCTTAAACATAATTTTGTGTGAATAGTTTAATATCCTGAAGGCTTATTATTCTTCTGGGTCCTGTTTATATTTTGCTGTTCCTGCTTAGTCTCCCTCTATGACTTATAGGCTAACACGTATTAAAACAAGCACAATTAAATCAGTTTATGCCAGCAATAATATGATAACCATCTCACCGAGGGACTTTTCTTTTCTTTTCCCTTCCACTAATATTGTACATTAGTAAAGCATAAAAGTCATGGCATTTCAGGGAACATTTTGTTTTTCAGACCAGTAATGAATACGATCTGATTAATTAAATTAGTGAAAATTGCTATTTGGTGCTGTAATTTAGATGGAATGCTGCAATATGTCATAATGCTAAAATGTAGAATATGTGAGGATTGTACGCCAACTCAGACATTATGACCACAGCTGCAGTGCACTTCACCTATAGCAGTTTTCTTTTAGGCTGGGTTCACACTGGAATCTACTGCGGCTCCCAGCAGGGGTCCGGTGAGTGCTGGTTCACAGTTTCAGGTCCGATTTCAGTCTGGATTTTGGGCTGAATTCGGACCTGAAACGCTCCAAAAGATGCACAGCGTGCACCGGACCCGCTGCAGAGATGTGTTATCCTGCTCCATAGAGAGCCAGTCACAATCTCCTGCTATGCAAATTGGATACAGGGAAATCTGCATCCAATTTTCATAGGTGTGAATCCAGCCTTAAGTACACTTTATGCATGGGACTCAAAGGCTTCCACAGACCATAATGTGTAGGTAAGAAGGCTGTCTTCATTTATTCTGACTCCAGTTGTTGTAATAGTGACTTACCCTTTCTGAGACCTCTATGCCTGGCCTGAATGTAGCAGAGAGAACCACTGCAGAAAATCTTCATCCGATAGAGAAACCCACCACACACTTGGCATCCATGAATATTTTTATTGCATGCAGAAGAATTGAAAGAAACAATATGATGCACTAGATCAGGTGTGTCCAACCTGCAGTCCAAAATGGCTATGGATGCGTACCAACACAAAATTGTAAACTTATTTTAAAATGTTGATTTTTGTCAGAGATGATTGACACTCACTTTAATTTTGTTCAGACAGCATCTGCATCCAAGTCTGTTTTTTTTACTTTACAGGTATTAATAATTACATTTGATATAGTTAATACTGATTTATATTAAAACTAAGCTTTTTTATAAGTTTCTTAGTGAATGTAATCAATAGGCATACCATATCCCGCCCCCACAGTGTTTAGCAATAGGAGGACATGGAAGAGGGGCAGGAAAGGGCTGTGTGTACACCCACATGTGTCACTCAATAGTCATGTGGGCTGCACAGATAAGAAAAAGGAGGAAATTAAGAGCTTAGAAGGTAAGTGAAATTGAGCATGCTCCACAAAGGACACCAGCTGGTCTACACAATCTCAGGCTGCAATGGGGACTGATGGAAGGACTGCTGAGGCAGGATCAACCATGTATAAGCAGTTCAAGCAGGGGTCAAGCCAACCTTGTGACCTTGGCACCATAGTAAGAGACAGGAACATAGTTGTGCCATGTTTCTTTGAATAGGGGAACAGAATTGGAGTGTCAAGGCCAAAACACAGAGCAGAGTTAAAGCCCATCCCCAAGATATTAGCAACCCAACCTTGCTGGTTCCAAAAAAACCCAAACCTATTCAAATGCCAATTTTACTTAGCTGAAGCCACGGCCATGTGAAAATCCTTCTCTCATTTTATGTTTATTTCCCTTCAATAGATGTCTACATCACTGGCTGCATGATGGGAACATCTAGGCTCCAGAGGCAGGAGAACTCACTGGGGTGGTGAGTGGACTGATGCCCAAAAAGATAACAAGCAAGAAAAAAATGCCTGGTCCTCAGGGCAGGAAATTAGCTTGGCCTATAGAGGTAACTGTAACTCTGATCCATTACACTGCAGGATGGCTTAGAAAGAGGTGTTTGGAATTGACTGTAAAGTAGTTGATGCACAATGAACTATTTACATTTAGTTCTTGCCCAGTCTTGAGCTTTGAAGGGTTTGTAAAGGATTTTTTTTTTTTAAATAACAAGCATGTTATACTTACCTGCTCTTTTGCACAGAGCAGCCTTGATCCTCCTTTTTTCAGGTCCCCTGTTGGCACTCTGTCCCCTCCCCTTTGCCGAGTGCCTCCATAATAAGCTGCTTGCTATGGGCGCATTTGTGCATGCTCGCTCCATAAGACATAGAGAGAATGGCCTAGCCCTGGTCTCTCCCTCCTAGCTGTGATTGACAGCAGCAAGAGCCAACAGCTCCTGCTGCTGCATTTCAGCCAATGAAGAGCATTTTTTCATTTCATTTTTCCGTGGGGGGGGGCAAACAACCACCCCCCCCCCGGGTGACTGGCGGCTTGGCACTACCCACCCAATCTAGGTGGTGGGTGTCCTCCAGGGCAGTGGGGTGCAGGGTGCAAGCAGTGGCTCCAGCGGCTTCCTCCACGGCTCCATGTCAGGTGTCCAATAGGATCGCCTGACATTTTGGCCAATCGGGAAATGGGTCTCAGACCTGCTTCCTGATTGGCGGGAAGGAGATTTAGTGTGAAAGTACTGAATATTCATTCGCTATCATCACACAACTGGGTGGGTTCTGTGCCCCGAGCCCACCCTTTTTTGAAGCCTATTAGTGCCTCTGGCTCTAATCACATGCTTCAAACCCCCCCCCATTAGAATCCATAATCCGGCGCCCTGTATGTAGATCAGGGGGTCGGACGCATGTATTGGGGCTGTGCTCCCCTAATGGACAGATCAGAGCAGCCAGTGGTTCTATGGCAACTGCAAAGAGCAGTGGTGAGAGGGGACACCCCTGTCTAGTTCCCTGTCCCAACGTAAAGACAGGGGAAAACCTATCAGCACATCTAATCACAGCCTTAGGGGCATGATACAAACGTTGAATCCACGTAATGAACCTTTCTCCAAAGCCAAAATGGTTAGCACTGCACACAGGTACTGCCACTCTCTACTGTCAAACACTTTATTAATGTCTAAAGATAATAGCGCCCTTTGTCCCATATTGTCAGCATGCGTTTGCATATTGAGGAATAACCTCCGTAAGTTTAAGGCCGTAGATTTGTGGTGCATAAAGCCCACCTGATATTCATGTATAATAGACAGTATGACTTTATTAAGGCGGTGAGCCAGCACTTTAGATTTTTACAAGCACTCATTATTTAAATATTTAGGATATGTAGCCTGGAGCCATTTATAATCTAAAGAGCTTTTAGTCTAAAAAAATAACTACTGATTTTCAACAACCAATGATGTAAAAATATACCAAAAATAGCTTAGAAATATGTGTGTATGTCATATGCCTGGAGTTAATTTTTTGATTAGGGTCTGAGGTAGGGCAATCCATTCTATCCACCATTGCTCTCTTTTGGGAACTTTCACATATTTTACATTTTTTTATTATCCTTTGTGACCAGCAATTTACTCTTCATCGTTTGTCACTACTAAGTAATGACATTCTTTTCTGCGTGTTTTTTTTTGTCTCCCAGTATACGTTGTGTGATGCTGCTCTATCGTGTTTCCATTCTTGAGAAGTTATTCTTCGGCAGGGTAATCTGTAATGTTCATACAATTACCCTTCATAAATGAAAATGGATCCTATGGGAAGTTTCTCAGCCAAGCCAGGATGTGAAGGATGTGAAGGTGATTTTGGTCAATGGGCCTGAACTGATCTGTAAGCTTGATTAGCCCTCTTGTGTGTAATACTTATTAAGTAAATTTATTTCTACAGTACTAGCTTCATCACAGCAATTGTACTTGAAACATGCTTTAAAAAATCCGCTAGCTACCTTCTTTACTACCCTCCTTCCTTTCTTTCCTCCTTCCTTCCTTTGTTACGTCCTTCCTTCCTATCTGCTGTCTACATTTTTCGTGGCAACACTGTAACCTAAATAAGCAGGCATCTTTATATTCTAATTTTGATTATCTTACAGCAGCTTTATAGTAAGCACACCCCCAGTCAGTTGACTGGGCCACATACATCATGCGGTATTGCCCACAGAGCATGACAGTGGGCATAAATTTCTTTATCGTTCATCACGGGACACAGAGCAGCCATAATAATGACTATGTGGGGTTATATGCCACCTGTAGGTGAATAAACATTGGCAGATCAATCAAACAGGAAGACCTCCCCTATATATATCGTGATCATAACTTCTTCAATTCACCACAAAGAGGAATATTTAAGCAACTCCATATGGCAGCATCAATCCATTGTATTCTCTTCTCCTGAAAAAGGGCAGGCACATAAGGATATACAGTATCTCACAAAAATGAGTACACCCCTCACATTTTTGTAAATATTTTATTCTATCTTTTCATGTGAGAACACTGAATAAATTACACTTTGCTACAATGTAAAGTAGTGAGTGTACAGCTTGTATAACATATAATTGTATATACAGTCAGGTCCATAAATATTGGGACATCGACACAATTCTAATCTTTTTGGCTCTATACACCACCACAATGGATTTGAAATGAAACGAACAAGATGTGCTTTAATTGCAGACGTTCAGCTTTAATTTGAGGGTATTTATATCCAAATCAGGTGTACGGTGTTGGAATTACAACAGTTTGTATATGTGCCTCCCACTTTTTAAGGGACCAAAAGTAATGGGAAAGATTAACAATTTATTAATAATTGGTTGCAAATCCTTTGCAATTACAGCCTGAAGTCTGGAATGCATAGACATCACCAGACGCTGGGTTTCATCCCTGGTGATGCTCTGCCAGGCTTCTACTGCAACTGTCTTCAGTTCCTGCTTGTTCTCCTTCAGTTTTGTCTTCAGCAAGTGAAATGCATGCTCAATCGGATTCAGGTCAGGTGATTGACTTGGCCATTGCATAACATTCCACTTCTTTCCCTTAAAAGCTCTTTGGTCGCTTTCGCAGTATGCTTCGGGTCATTGTCCATCTGCACTGTGAAGCGCCTTCCAATGAGTTCTGAAGCATTTGGCTGAATATGAGCAGATAATATTGCCCGAAACACTTCATCCTGCTGCTTTTGTCAGCAGTCACATCATCAATAAATACAAGAGAACCAGTTCCATTGGCAGCCATACATGCCCACGCCATGACACTACCTCCACCATGCTTCACTGATGAGGTGGTATGCTTTGGATCATGAGCAGTTCCTTTCCTTCTCCATACTCTTCTCTTCCCATCACTCTGGTACAAGTTGGTCTTGGTCTCATCTGTCCATAGGATGTTGTTCCAGAACTGTGAAGGCTCTTTTAGATGTGGTTTGGCAAACTCTAATCTGGCCTTCCTGTTTTTGAGGCTCACCAATAGTTTACATCTCGTGGTGAACCCTCTGTATTCACTCTGGTGAAGTCTTCTCTTGATTGTTGACTTTGACACACATACACCTACCTCTTGGAGAGTGTTATTGATCTGGCCAACTGTTGTGAAGGGTGTTTTCTTCACCAGGGAAAGAATTCTTCGGTCATCCACCACAGTTGTTTTCCGTGGTCTTCCGAGTCTTTTGGTGTTGCTGAGCTCACCGGTGCGTTCTTTATTTTTAAGGATGTTCCAAACAGTTGATTTGGCCACACCTAATGCTTTTGCTATCTCTCTGATGGGCTTGTTTTGTTTTTTTAAGCCTAATGATGGCTGGCTTCACTCATAGTGACAGCTCTTTGGATCTCATATTGAGAGTTGACAGCAACAGATTCCAAATGCAAATAGCACACTTAAAATGAACTCTGTACCTTTTATCTGCTCCTTGTAAATGGGATAATGAGGGAATAATACACACCTGGCCTAGGAACAGCTGAGCAGCCAATTGTCCCATTACTTTTGGTCCCTTAAAAAGTGGGAGGCACATATACAAACTGTTGTAATTCCTACACCGTTCACCTGATTTGGATGTAAATACAATCAAATTAAAGCTGAAGGTCTGCAGTTAAAGCACATCTTATTTGTTTCATTTCAAATCCATTGTGGTGGTGTATAGAGCCAAAAAGATTAGAATTGTGTCAATGTCCCAATATTTATGGACCTGACTGTAATTTGCTGTCCCCTCAAAATAACTCAGCACACAGTCATTAATGTCTAAACCGCTGGCAACAAAAGTGAGTACACCTCTAGGTGAAAATGTACAAATTGGGCCCAATTAGCCATTTTCCCTCCCTGGTGTCATGTGACTCATTAGTGTTACAAAGTCTCAGGTGTGAATGGGAAGCAGATGTGTTAAATTCGGTATTATCTCTCTCACTCTCTCATATTGGTCACTGGAAGTTCAACATGGCACCTCATGGCAAAGAATTCTCTGAGGATCTGAAAAAAAGAATTGTTGCTCTACATAAAGATGGCCTAGGCTATAAGAAGATTGCCAAGACCCTGAAACTGAGCTGCGGCATGGTGACCAGGACCATACAGTGGTGTAACAGGACAGGTTCCACTCAGAACAGGCCTCACCATGGTCAACCAAAGAAGTTGAGTGCATGTGCTCAGCATCATATGCAGAAGCTGTCTTTGGGAAATTAATGTATGAGTGCTGCCAGCATTGCTGCAGAGGTTGAAGGGGTGGGGGGTCAGTCTGTCAGTGCTCAGACTATATGCCGCACACTGCATCAAATTGGTCTGCATGGCTATCATCCCAGAAGGAAGCCTCTTCTAAAGATAATGCACAAGAAAGCTTGCAT
>BLSH010020212.1:446306-462214 GCA_018402905.1 Glandirana rugosa
GCCCCCTCAAAATAATTCAACACACAGCCATTAATGTCTAAACCACTGGCAACAAAAGTGAGTACACCCCTAATTAAAAATGTCCAAATTGGGCCCAATTAGCCATTTTCCCTCCCCAGTGTCATGTGACTCGCTAGTGTTACAAGATCTCAGGTGTGAATGGGGAGCAGGTGTGTTAAATTTAGTGTTATCACTCTCACTCTCTCATACTGGTCACTGGACGTTCAAAATGGCACCTCATGGCAAAGAATTCTCTGAGGATCTGAAAAAAAGAATTGTTGCTCTACATAAAGATGGCCTAGGCTATAAGAAGATTGCCAAGACCCTGAAACTGAGCTGCGGCATGGTGACCAGGACCATACAGTGGTGTAACAGGACAGGTTCCACTCAGAACAGGCCTCACCATGGTCAACCAAAGAAGTTGAGTGCATGTGCTCAGCATCATATGCAGAAGCTGTCTTTGGGAAATTAATGTATGAGTGCTGCCAGCATTGCTGCAGAGGTTGAAGGGGTGGGGGGTCAGTCTGTCAGTGCTCAGACTATATGCCGCACACTGCATCAAATTGGTCTGCATGGCTATCATCCCAGAAGGAAGCCTCTTCTAAAGATAATGCACAAGAAAGCTTGCATACAGTTTGCTGAAGACAAGCAGACCACAGGACATGGACCATGACAAATCGCTCCAATGAGAACCTGCGCTAAAGCAGAGAGGTGTTTAGTATCTTCCCCAACTATTAGCTGGTACCACCCTTAAGGCATATGATCAGTTGTGCTCTGAATTTTTATTGTCCCCTAAACAATTCTACCAATACCTCCAGCTCAGGCACTACAGGCCCAAAAACAAACAATTAACTGTGTTTAGCTTTTCATTGGTGACTGAGGTCCTCCAAGTCAGTGTCTGTAAAGGCTTGATATCCCGTATATACATGGTACTGTTGTCTTCTATCCAGGATCACGCTTTGCTGAAATGTAGGGCACAATGGGTTACAGACATCTGAGAAATAGATGGCGATCAGTGGGACATAGCATTAGAATCGGTCACCCATGAATTCATTCGTCCTATTCATTCAGTGTTTACTATTGTGACTAGCTGTGATTGGCCACAGCTAATTACATGGTACCAATGGGCTGTGATTGGCCCTGTCTGTACCATGTGATCACTGTGACCAATCACAGGGATCAACACAATAGTACACAATGAATGGCATAAATGGAAGCCACCCATTGTGTACAATTTTCATGTGATCTTCTGTGATTGGTCACAGCGATCACATAGTACTGACAGCAAGCCAGTACACTGATCTGTCATGTGCTGTGTCTGGTGGACACAGCAGGTGACAGATTACACTGCAGTGCGGCCTGTGGAGTGCACACGAGGCGCATTCTAGGGAGGACGTCATATTACTATAGGCCGTGTGGGAAGGTGTTAAAGATGTTTATTTATTTATTTTTTATAATAAACACGTTTATATTTACTATACCTGCTCTGTGCCATACAATTGCACAGAGCAGTCCTGAACCTCCTTTTCTCTGGTTCCCCACGGATGCTCCTGGCTCCTCCTCATCTGCAAGCAGGGCCAGTGCTACCACAAGCAAACTAGGCAGCCGCCTAGGGCGCACTGCCGCCTAGGGGCGCCCGTCTCTGTCTGTAAGTCGGTGCGATGCTGACTGTATGCAGGGGATGCCCCTGTCTGCAGCATGTAACTAACTCAGGCGGCAGCTGCCTCATTTGTAAGTAAGTAGTGTCAGAGGCGCAGCGCAGCACTGGAGGACTGTGTCCCGATGGAATGGAAGCCCATGCAGAGCCCCGGTGAGTGAAGAACACTGACATTGCATTAGGAATCAGGTAGGTCAGTGTAATGGTCAGGTAGGTTAGTGTAGGGGTCAGGTAGGTCAGTGTAGGGGTCAGGTAGGTAAGTGTAATGGTCAGGTAGGTTAGTGCTATTTAAAAACCTTACACTCTTTCCAGATGAAGGATAGGTGAAAAGAAGCAAACCTTTAACCACATCATACAACACTTGGTGTATACAGCACTGATTTTCAACCAGTGACAGGTGTATAATTTTGTGGTAATTAATGGGGTTGATTGACTAAAACTGCAAAATTTGGTGCAGCTGTGCACGGTAGCCAATCAGCTTCCAGACTTTTTTGTTAAGGCTGGGTTCACACTAGTTCGATTCTCAGACCGACATGAGGAGCACAAGTCACATTACGTCACAAAAACAATGATTCCCTATAAGAGCCGTCTTAACTGCCCCGACTTGTGTTTTTCAAAGTCGGACCGACTTTAAGAGAGGTTCCTGTACTACTTTTGTCCGACTTTGATCTTACTTCAGCCCATTGAAAAGCATTGAAGTCGGATCAAAGTCGGATCAGTATCTTCACTGATCCGACTTTGGGCATGCGACTTGTGCTCTGGGGATCATGAAGGGGAACTCCACGCCAAATTTAAAAATAAAAATGGCATGGGGTCCCCCTCCAGGAGCATACCAGGCCCTTTGGTGTGGTATGAATTTTAAGGGGAACCCCCCACGCCGAAAAAACGGTGTGGGGTCCCCCCCAAAATCCATACCAGACCCTTATCTGAGCACGCATCCCGTCAGGCCAGGAAAGGGGGTGGGGACGAGCGAGTGCCCCCCCCCCTCCTGGACCATACCAGGCCATGTGCCCTCAACATGGGGAGTATGGGTGCTTCGGGGCAGGGGGGGCTCTGCACCCCCCACCCCAAAGCACCTTGTCCCCATGTTGATGAGGACAAGGGTCTCTTCCCGACAACCCTGGCCGTTGGTTGTCAGGGTCTGCAGGCGGGGACTTATCGGAATCTGGAAGCCCCCTTTAATAAGGGGGCCCCCAGATGCCGGCCCCCCACCCTATGTAAATGAGTATGGAGTACATCGTACCCCTACCCATTTACCTGGAAAGAAAGTGTACAAAAAAACACACTACACAGGGTTTTAAAATATTTTATTAAATCAGCTCCGGCGTCTTCCCTCCTCTCCGGTTTCTCCTTTCTTCGGCTCTTTTGTGGGGTCTTCCATCTTCTGAGGGGTCTTCAGCTCTTTTGCCGGTCTTCTCCGCTGTCCCCTTCCCTCTGTTCTTCCTCTCTTCTTCTTCTTCTTCCCATGCACAGCTCCCTTTCCAGCAAGTAGAATAATGAGCAACATAGAACTGACATCCCCAATTCTAGTGAGACTAGCACAGGGTTTCTCAACCGGGGTGCCGCAGCACCCTGGGGTTCTGCAAAGAGTCCCCAGGGGTGCTGCGGCAAAAGCATGAAAAACGGCACCAGCTAAGGCAAGAAAACATGCTGGGCTGGTCTTGTGGGACTCCCGACTGTGTCCTGCCAACCGATGACGTCATCAGTTGCTAAGGAGCACGTTGGGAGCCCGCCCAGTGTCCTTAGTTTCCCCCGACTTGCCTCAACGGTTGAGAAGGAGGTGCAGGTCAGGAAAAGGAGTTGTCTGTGGAGCGCTCATCTCCTCCCTACACGCAATTCTCCTCCCCCAACTTCTTCTAGTACAGCCGGAGCTGGTGGGTGGTGGATGTGGCCTCCTCCTTCCCTTCTCACACATGTGGCTGATCCAGCAGCTGAAGATGGAGGGGCAGTGAGAGCAGCCCAGCTAGTCTTCCTTTATCTCCAGTGGTGGAGTAAGTGACTGATGTAGAGAGGCTTCTCCAGCAGGCAATCCATGCTTTTGCTGACTGGCTTTTAAGGATCCAGACGAGCGTTGCGATCCGTTGCATGGATTCAAACGAAGGCACCCACGACCGTTTCGGAAGCACGCACATGTACGAATGTGCAGGGATGTTGTCAGGACACCAAGAGCAGGAGGACTCTAGGACTTTGTTCCTATTCCAGCCCATCTGCTATCCAGTGTTCCAGGCTCTGCTTCCAGCATCCGGTCTACAGTTGCTGACAAGAGGCACTCCTACCTCGCTGTGCTCACGAGACCACTGTCCCCACTACAGTGGGCTCTGAGCCAGGGCTGTATGAGAGGTCTCCTTCTACAAGAGACAGGCTCAACTATCAGGTACGTGGGCCTCATTACACTGGCTGCCGCCACCATACCATGTTGACTGCCACTACATACCACTCACTGACTGCCGCCACCATACCGTGCTGCTTGCCACTACATTTCGCTTGTTGACTGCCACCACCATACCCCGCGCTGACTGCCACTACATACTGCTCACTGACTGCCACCTCCATACCGTGCGCTGACTGCCACTACATACCACTCACTGACTGCTGCCACCATACCTCTCACTGACTACCGCCACTATACCGCTCACTAACTGCAGTCACCATACCACTCACTGACTGCCACTACATGCCGCTCACTGACTGCTGCCACCATACCGCTCACTGAATGTCACTACTTGCCTCTCATTAACTGCCGCCACCGTACTGCTCACTGACTACAGCCACCGTACCACTCATTGATTTCTACGGGTACAAGGCAACTCTCTGTCACAACCTACTGACCACTGAACTCTGCCTCACAAACAACATTTTAAGGCTTGTTCACACCAGGTGTGGTGCGGGAACATATGTGAAATTGCATGTTTTTCTGCACCAGCACACTCCTATCTTTTGCATACGTGGGCAGGTGCCATTAATTCTTTTTGTTTACAAACTTTTTATTGAAAGGTCATAATAATATACAAGCGATAGGTACCTTATAGTGAGACAAGAATAGTAAGTAAGGATATATATTACATAATGGAATCTAGATCAGGTTAGACAAAAATGTTGACATACAATATATTAAGAGGAAAGGCAAACACAATTTACGATAAAAAGGTAAAAGCAAAGAACCAGATGGAAGTATAAATAAATGTTATCATAAAAACATATTGTGGTGATTATGTAAATCTAATGTGGAGTTGCATCTCTATCCCAGTAAGACCATTTTTCATTATAGATTTGCATGTTATCTTGAATTGTATGGTGAATATGTTCATTGAGTCTAACCATATCCTATCTGGATAAAACCTGAGGCCAAGAAAGTTTAGGTGATTGCCAGTTACATGCTATAATCCACTGTATAGCACTAAAAAGGGTGTGGTATATCGGATATGGTCTGATACAATATGCAAATATGAGGTGTGAGAATGATTGATTTGTTTTTAATTTTGGAAATTTTGTTTGACGCAAGATGCCAAATGGGATTAAAGTAGCTGCATTGCCAGAAAATGTGAAGTAAAGTGCCATCTTCATTGCAGCCTTTAAAACAGTATTGGGAGAAGGGTAGAAGAGGTGGATTTTAGCAGGGGTCATATACCACCTGATGAATAGTTTTGTGGGTGTTTCTTTGAAGGCCATTGAATAGTTGCATTTGCATACGTTGTCGATCATGGTATGCCAGTCCTTGGAGGATACAGAACAGTAAAGGTCCAATTCCCATTTGGCCATTGCAGGAGCTTTAACAGGTTGGATTGATTTGTTTAAATATTTATATAAGGTTGAGATTAGACATATCCCTCTTGGTGAGTTAATACACAATTGTTCTAAAAGTGTAAAAGGGGGTGAGAGGGAAATTATTTGTGAAGAACTCTTTAATTAGGGTGTACTGTGATTTCAGAGCTTCAGCTAATTTGTATTTAGATGTTATTTTCTCAAATGCTAAAAATTTTCCATTTTCTGTAAAAGAAAGTAGGCTTGATAAGTTCTGATGTAGCCTAGGAGTATAGGCCGACCTATCTTTAAATATTAGAGAAAGGCTGGGATCTCCTACATAGGAAGCTAAAGGAGGGGTGGAAGTTAAACAAATCTTTATATCTAAGCCATAATTGATATAACTGAGCGACAATGCAATTGTGGGACTGGATTGTTCTGGTTTTGACATTTATATGGATGCTGTTTCAAATAATAACCAAGGTATATCTGTAGATTTTGTGAACCATTGTGTGAAATGCGTCAGTCTGTTTGCTAGGTAGTATAACCAGATATTGGGTAGGCCGAGGCCTCCTTTTGAATGTGGTCTGTACATTAAAGTAGTGCTACATCTAGGTTTCTTATTAGACCAGGCACATTTATTGATGTCTTTTTGTAACAATTCTAATTTGATTTATGGGATACTGAACAGAAGGGAACGAAAATAGAAGAGGAGTTTGGGAAGCATGGTCATTTTTATAGCACATAATCTACCTAGGAAGGAGATGTGATATGATGGCCAGGTGTTGAGGAGTTCTTTGATTTGTGAAAACAATTACAGATAATTAGAGTGGTACAGAGATTTGAATTGGGGGGTAATGTGTACGCCTAGGTAGCAGAAAGACCGGGTGCACCATATAAAGCAAAAGTTTTTTTTTTAGTATTGAGGATACTTCTGTAGACAGGTTGATGGGTAAGATTGAGCATTTTGACTGATTAATTCCTAACCCTGAGGGTTGGTAAAATTGATTGAGTTCCTTTAATAAATTGGGCAAGGAGATAACTGGGTCAGGCAAAAAGAGAATTGCATCATCAGCGTACAAACTTATTTTGTATTCCTTATAGCCTTTGGCATATCCTTTGATGTTGACATTCTTTCTGATCGCCCATGCCAGTGGCTCCATTGCTAAGGCGAATAATAATGGAGAGAGGAGACAGCCTTGCCTAGTACCCCTACTTAGCGCAATGCCATTAATTCTTAATGGCACCCACATGCATCTAGCAAATGCACATGTGTTTAGATGTTCTCGCCTGCTAAAATGCATAGTATTGTAATACCATGCATTTTGGTGGGCGAGATTTTAAAAAAGCAACACATGGGAACCTCTTTTGCTTGTTTCACATGCATAGGGCAGCCCAACGCGTGCATGTTCGGACACACCTCCTGGTGTGCCCTAAGACTTTTCAAAATTCTAAAGGGTGCCTTTACCAAAAAATGGTTTAGAAACACTGGACTAGCAGACTGCAGAACAGGAGTGCTCATTGTCAGGAAGTGCACTGCTAATTTGCAGAAGGAATTTAAGACAAAGGGCAAATCCTTCAGGGTATTAATTTAAGCAATTTAAACCCCAAAATAAAAATGTTACAGTATCTCACAAAAGTGAGTACACCCCTCACATTTTTGTAAATATTTTATTATATTTTTTCATGTGGCAACACCGAAGAAATGACACTTTGCTACAATGTAAAGTAGTGAGTGTACAGCTTGTATAACAGTGTAAATTTGCTGCCCCCTCAAAATAACTCAAAACACAGCCATTAATGTCTAAACAGCTGGCAACAAAAGTGAGTACACCCCTAACTGAAAAAAATGTTGAAATTGGGCTCAATTAGCCATTTTCCCTCCCCGTTGTCATGTGACTCTTTAGTGTTACAAGGTCTCAGGTGTGAATGGGGAGCAGGTGTGTTAAATTTGGTGTTATCGCTCTCACTCTCTCATACTGGTCAATGGAAGTTCAACATGGCACCTCATGGCAAAGAACTCTCTGAGGATCTGAAAAAACTAATTGTTGCTTTACATAAAGATGGCCTAGGCTATAAGAAATTTGACCCTGAAACTGAGCTGCAGCACAGTGGCCAAGACCATACAATAGTTTAACAGGACAGGTTCCACTCAGATCAGGCCTCGTCATGGTCGACCAAATAAGTTGAGTGCACGTGCTCAGCGTCATATCCAGAGGTTGTCTTTGGGAAATAGATGTATGAGTGCTGCCAGCATTGCTGCAGGAGGTTAAAGGGGTGGGGGTCAGCCTGTCAGTACTCAGACCATACGCTGCACACTGCATGAAATTGGTCTGTATGACTGTTGTCCCAGAAGGAAGCCTCTTCTAAAGATGATGCACAAGAAAGCTCGCAAACAGTTTGCTGAAGACAAGCAGACTAAGGACATGGATTACTGGAACCATGTCATGTGGTCTGATGAGACCAAGATAAACTTATTTGGTTCAGATGGTGTCAAGCATATGTGGTGGCAAAAAGGTGAGGAGTACAAGACAAGTTTGTTTTGCCTACAGTCAAGCATGGTGGTGGGAGTGTCATGATCTGGGCCTGCATGAGTGCTGCCGGCACCGGGAAGCTACAGTTCATTGAGGGAACCATGAATGCCAACATGTACTGTGATATACTGAAGCAGAGCATGAACCCCTCTCTTCAGAGACTGGGCTGCAGGGCAGTATTCCAACATGATAACAACCCCAAACACAGCTCCAAGACTACCACTGCCTTGCTAAAGAAGCTGAGAGTAAAGTTGATGGACTGGCTAAGCATGTCTCCAGACCTAAACCCTATTGAGCATCTGTGGGGCATCCTCAAATGGAAGGTGGAGGAACACAAGGTCTCTAACATCCACCAGCTCCATGATGTTGTCATGGAGGAGTGGAAGAGGACTCCATTGGCAACCTGTGAAGCTCTGGTGAACTCCATGCCCAAGAGGGTCAAGGCAGTGCTGGAAAATAATGGTGGCCACACAAAATATTGACACTTTGGGCCCAATTTGGAAATTTTCCCTTAGGGATGTACTCACTTTTGTTGCCAGCGGTTTAGACATTAATGGCTGTGTGTCACATGAAAAGATATAATAAAATATTTACAAAAATGTGAGGGGTGTACTCAGTTTTGTGAGATACTGTATATCATACCAGTCCTTAGATGTGGTGGCTGTATTAGGGTAATTGCCTCATGATGCTTTTTTTCTTTGTTTACACCTAGGGATGGCAGCAACACATTTTCTATCCTATACTTGCCGTATATAGAGGGGAGAAATTTCTGTAGTCCTCAGAGATTTCTGGGAACAGTTGGGGAGATTTACTACAACTGGAGGACTCAGAATCTGGTGCAGCTGTGCATGGTAAGCAATCAGCTTCTAACTTCAGCTTGTTTAACTAAGCTTTGGAAATAAGGCTAGGTTCACACTAGTCCGATTCTAGGACCGACATTAGGAGTACAAGTCGTATTATGTCACAAAAACAATGATACCCTATGAGAGCCGTCTTAACTGGTCTGACTTGTGTTTTTCAAAGTCGGACCGACTTAGAAAAAGGTTCCTGTACTACTATTGTCCGACTTTGATCCCATTTCAGCCCATTGAAAAGCATTGAAGTTGGATCATTGTCTTCAATGATTTGACTTCAGCATGCGACTTGTGCTCTGAGGATCTTGAAGGGGAACTCCACACCAAATTTAAAAAAAAAATGGCATGGGGTCGCCCTCCAAGAGCATACCATGCCCTTCAGTCTGGTATGGATTTTAAGGGGAACCCCCCCCACGCAGAAAAAAACGGCATAGGGTCCCCCGCAAAATCTATACCAGACCCTTATCTGGGCACGAAGCCCCATCCGGGGTGGTGACATCACAAGGGAACGTGACCGCTGGCCCCGCCCCATGCCAATATAAGTCACTGCACAGCACGGAGACACCATTCGTGCGGGAGATCGTGTTGTGTCAACATGGGAAGAAGAAGAGAGGAAGAACAAAGGGAAGAGGACAGTGGAGAAGACCGGCAAAAGAGCAGAAGGTGCCGCAAAAGAGCAGAATACGCAGTGGAGAGGGAAGAAAAAAGACCCCTCAGAAGAAAGAAGACCCCGCAAAAGAGCAGAAGAAAGAAGACGCCGGAGAGGGGAGAAGATGCTGGAGCTGATTTAATAAAATACTTTAAAAACCTGTGTAGTGTGTTTTTTACATTCTCCTTTTAGGTGAATGGTGTTGGGGTACAATGTACCCCATACTCATTCACATAGGGTGGGGGGGGGCCGGGATCTGAGGGCCCTCTTGTTATAGGGGGCTTTCAGATTCCGATAAGCCCCCGCCCGCAGACCCCGACAACCACCGGCAAGGGTCGTCGTATAGAGGCCCTTGTCCTCATCAACATGGGGACAAGGTGCTTTGGGGTGGGGGGCACAGAGTCCCCGCTGCCCCAAAGCACCCACACTCCCCATGTTGAGGGCATGCGAATTGATATGATCCAGGAGGGGGGCACTCGCTCGTGCCATCCCCTTTCCTGGCCTACCAAGCTGCGCGCTCAGATAAGGGTCTGGTATGGATTTTGGGGGGACCCTACACTGTTTTTTCGGCATTGGGAGTTCCCCTTAACCACTTCAAGATGGAGCCAGTTTTTTGGGTACGGTGTTTACAAGTTAAAACCATTTTTTTTTTGCTATAAAATTACTTAGAACTCCCAAACATTATATATATTTTTTTCCTAACACCCTAGAGAATAAAATGGGGGTCATTGCAAAACTTTATGTCACACCGTATTTGCGCAGCGGTCTTACAAGCGCAATTTGTTTTGAAAAAATTCTGTTTTTTTGAGTTAAAAAATAAGAAAACAGTAAAGTTAGGCCAATTTTTTCCATATTGTGAAAGATAATGTTATGCCGAGTAAAATGATGCCCAACATGTCAATCTTCAAAATTGCATCTGCTCGTGGAATGGCAACAAACTTTGCAACTTAAAAATCTCCATTGGCGACGTTTAAAAAATTCTACGGGTTATCAGTTTTGAGTTACAGAGGAGGCCTAGTGCTAAAAGTATTGCTCTCACTCTAACGATCGCAGCGATACCTCACATGTGTGGTTTGAACACCTTTTCATATGTGGGCGGGACTTACGTATGTGTTCGCTTCTGCGCGCAAGCTCGCGAGGACGGGGCGATTTAACTTATTATTTTCAATCATTTATTTTACTTTTTATTTTTACATTATTCTTTTAAAAAAAAAACATTTTTGATCACTTTTATTCCTATTACAATAAATGTAAACATTCCTTATAATATAAAAAAGTATGGCAGGACCTCTTAAATATAAGATCTGGGGTCAAAAAGACCTCAAATATCATATTTACAGTAAAATGCAAAAAAAAAAAAATAATTTGAAAAAAATTACAGTGCAAAAAATAAAAGGGCCCTTTAAGAGCATTGGGCGGAAGTGACTTGTGATGTCGTTTCCACCCTGCCATGTTATGGAGCCGAGTTAACGGCTTTAGCCGCTCACTTGGCTCATAGACACTGGGGGGGGGAGAGGAACCGATCATCTCCGCCGATGACCGGAAACCGGCGGGGGGCACCTCTCCCGCCGCTGATAAAAGTGATCTGCGAATCTGCCGCTGAGACCATTTTTGTCTTACACAGAATCGCTGGCTGAGAAAAAAGATACCAGGGTTATGGTAGCTATCTGCTACCATAACAAAGGTATTCCACTGCAAAGTGACCACCACCAAGTGACGGCGTTGGTCCGGAAATGGTTAAAATCCATACCAGACCGAAGGGCCTGGTATGCTTTTGGAGGGGGACCCCATGCCGTTTTTTTTTTTTTAACTTGGCGGGGGTTCCCCTTCAAGATCCCCAGAGCACAAGTTCGGATCCCTGTTCACAGAAAATCGGACCGACTTTGACCTGATGTAGGACCGTAAATCAGTAGGATCAAAGTCGGACCATTTAATTGTCGGAAAGTGTGAATCCAGCCTAAAACCTGGAAGCTAGTTGGTTTCTATGCAGAGCTGCACCAGATTTTGCATTCCTCGATTTTAGTAAATAACCCCCACTGTAACATAAGAATGCAAAACAGGCTGAAAACACAGGAAATTATCATCTATGTTGATGTTTGGACGCATTAATAGATCTTTTTTGCACTTGTTGAACAGATATAATAAAACACCTTTAATTGTATATTTATCAGACCAAAAGGGACCGAATATGTTTAAGTATAAGTTCAACATTAAGAATTACATATCCTTTAACAAATCTAGATGTTCCTTATAAGACTGAAAATCTTCACTTTATTCAAGTTAACGTTTATGTAATTCCTCATGCCAGCATACCATTAAGAAGCAATACATTATAAAAGCTCAAAATTGGAAAAATCCAAACATCTTGGGATCACATTTATCAGGGAAAAAAAGAGGTTTAACACAAAACAGCTCAATCTTTCAGGTCTCGGTTGTTCGCACGTGTGTCAAACATGGCATGAAAAATATGTTCAATCCCCCAAAGTAAGTATGGAAAATATGATTATACAAAGAAGGTCAGATGGACCCTACTTTTGTTTCAAAGAATTTTTTAAATTGATGTAATGGAAACTATTGTCGTATCATATGTTTGAACTTCAAGACGGGATGAGTCCTCAGAGAAGTCAGCGAGGTGATTCCATGGAAATATTCCACGCATTCCGATACGAAGATCGAGAGGTGTTTCCAGAACCGGAACAACCGACAAGCAGCATGACAGATTTGATAAAAAACAATGACGGCTATTAAATAAATCTTGTCTTCGCTAGAGTAGAATTTATTGTTTTCCGGCAGCTAAAGAATTTTCTATTGCCTGAAAGACTCCAGTTTACGCTCATGGAGTTATCTTTAAATCCCCTCAACAATTTACATTATGAAACGGCATATTTATTTTGCTTTCCATGTTCTACTACTTGGTTAGAAAACCTCTGCTACACATTTCTCTGGATTTGATTTGGTAAAATAAAATGTTGTCAGGTGTTGTATTAGTCAGTGGAAGGGGCCAGGGGTTCCTACAATGTATGGAAATCCTAAGGGCCGGTGCACACTTGAGCGGCGCGACTTCGCGGCCCGTTCACATCTAGGCGAATTGTCAGGCGACTTGAGTCGCCTGACAATTCGCCTCAATGCTGTGCAATGGAACCGTTCTAATAGGAGCGAATCGCTTCACTTCGCCTTAGAAAAATGGTTCCTGCACTATTTTCGGGGTGATCTCAGCGCGGCTTGCATTGACTTCTATGATAGAAGTCTCCTCACAAGCCGCGTTGAGATCGCCTCGAGCGGGGCAACTTGCTTCGTCCTGGCAAGTCGCACCGCTCAAGTGTGAACCGGCCCTAAATGTATATTTTGTATGTTTGGCATCATACCTCACTCTTCTTAAAGCCCAACTCTAGGAACTAAAAAAACAAGTCTACTCTTATAGTGGGGATGGGTTAAATGCTCATTAGGTCTAAGGGGTAGAAGAATAGGTCCTAATATTTACTTTATAAATAGCTTTGACCGGTTCTGGTGCTCTTCTCTTCTTTCTGGCATTCAGGGTTGGGGGTGGACCCTCACTGTCCTCACGTATACTGTAGGGCTACAGGCCATGCATTGTACTTGATCATATCAGCGTGCAACCCCTGTCCGGGGCATCTAAAGCCTCATACACCCGATACGAATTTTGGACGACAGAACGTCCGTTTTTTGTTGGATGCTTGTCTCATGTTGAAAGTGAAGAGTGTACTACAAATATGAAAATTTTTGTACGTCCGAATTCAACGTCAGAAGTGACGTAATGTGTTGAATAGTTGTGTATGTATTTTTTCGTTTCTGAGCATGCGTAGTCGTGATCGTACGATTTTTTTCGTACGAAAACCGTACTAATTATACGAAAATAGGACGTTGAGTTGCCGTACAAAAAAAATGTACTAGTCTGCACATCCAGCTTTTGTCTTACGAAAAATCTAAATTGGCTGTCGAAAGGAGCATACTAACGGTAAAAATATTGGATTATCGGCCGTCGAATGAAAGTTCCTGTCCGAATTTCACATTGTGTGTACGGGGCTTTAGGGTAAAGGCTTTGAGGACGGGTTGCACAGATGGAGGGAGCCCGCTGAAGTGAGAGATAACGTATTACACCTAGACTAATGCCTCGTACACACGGGACGACGATCGTACGTACGATCGTCTCAAATCGTTTGTTGGATAATGTAACTTGCATACCGACTGCACTACACGATCGTACGACCACAGAAAGAACGTTCAGGTTCATGTAATTAGCATCCGGCCGTTCCTGACTTCTGAGCATGCGTGTTTTGCACAATACAACTTGTTGTACCAACTGCTCTGTACACACGATACAACGGTCGTATGACCGCTTGTTGGTATGACCAAGTTTTCTAGTCTGCTCATACAACTCCCTTGTACGACCGTCGTATGTTGGCTGTTCTAATCGCGCATACAAACGATCAATTTCGCATACAACGGTCGTTAGTACGACCTGTTGTATACGATCGTCGTCCCGTGTGCACGAGGCTTTAATGAGCATTTAACACTTGCAATGCGGAGGGCCCCATTGCAAGGATAATATTTTTGGGCTTTAGCTATTAATTTTTTTAAATCCGTTACAAATTTCCTTACTTGGAGATCCTGCCAGTATCAGCTTTGCCTGTTGCAGGCTGAAAACCCTGCTGCTATTTGACAGGCAGTGGCTTAAAGTGATGTTAAACCCAAAGGCAAATATTTATTTTATTGCTGCTTAAAGCGGTAGTAAACCCCCAAAGCTGTTTTTACCTACAGGTAAGCCTATAATAAGGCTTACCTGTAGGTAAAAAGAATATCTCCTAAACCTGCATGGTTTAGGAGATATTCGCCCTGCATGCAGCCGCTGACATTAGCGGCGCATGCGCTCTGATAATCCGGCCGAGGCGTCCGGCAACTCAGAGCTGGCTGCCGGAACTAAGAGCTCCCGCGCGCATGCGCGGGAGTGACGTCACGTGGCTCCGGCCACTCACAGCGCCGGAGCCGCGTACCCGGAAGAAAGAAGAGGACAAACATGTCAGCGTCCTTAGCGCTGACCGACTCGGGCATCGGGGGCCTCGTTCTAAGGTAAGTATTTCATAATATGTTAGTATGCGATGCATACTAACATATTATGCTATTGTCTTGCAGGATTTTTTTTTATTTTTTTTTTGGGAACGGGTTTACTAACATTTCTTAGTGATGGCTACATTCGTTCTTGTAGGCTTGCTTTCTTCAGTTTTCACCTGGTGATCCAGGTAATTCTGTTTTTTTTTTTCAAAAGAACAAGCTGTCCTGCAGATTGTTACAGATCAGTTACTAAGCTCTGGGGAAGATTCCCTTTCAAAAAAGTGAGCAGCCCCTTTGCCTTAATGATTTTACCCCATTGTCTTTTAGAAACTCTCTGGTCACATGGTCTTTTTGAATTCACTTTTTTTACCATTTGTATACATGACTAAAGTATTCGTCAACCTGGGTGCTTACCATTATAAATAAAGACACAAACTGCGTGACATGGGTTTAAATGGCCACAGCAGCCAATTTTATTAACCAAATAATATACAACACATTAAAACATAAACCATATAATGCCTAAACACAAAGGGGTCTTTGGGTGTCTATAAAGCCCAATTTTAAATGTGACCATCCATGTCTTCAGCCGTACCCCAACCGGCTCGAAGACGTTCCGACACATACTTTCCATATTCCCTTCCCCCAGAGGACCTAGCCCCTGTGAGAAACACCACTAACCAGGTGTGAGCGCCATACCCTAGATGGGCCCCCCATATTATCACACTGTAATTACTCACAGACCCCCCAAAGACCCCTTGACCCGCCAACTGCTGTGACAAACGACCAACATCCCCATATACATATCATCATCAATATTATACAAAATTCTATAATCACACCACTTAAGACTAAACCTACTAATCACTTACTTACTGCTGTAACACCCAATACCAGGGCGGGTGGGAGGGAAGCTGACTCTTCTCCCCAACTCCTTGGAATGAACGAAACTAACCCCCACTGCCAGGACCTGCTTGCTACAGCCCTGCCCATGAATCTGAACCTCCAATCAGGTAAGACTATACCACTGACCCAAATACTGACCTAGCTGACCGTTACCTGACCCCTGTTCCTCCCTTAGTCATGTAGCCCCTCCGTCCATTCTCTCCTACAGGTCTCCCTTTCTTTTCAAAGCCTAATTCCAGCCAGTTTTTTTCTTTTTCAGGGCCTAATTGGGGAAGGGATAACACTTCTGTACGTTTTGTATTCCTGTCCGTGTCTGCAGTGCAGGAAGTGAAGAAAAATCTCTCCAATGGAAACATACTTTGCAACAATACATTTGTAGCCCTCTTTTGGTGGGTTATGAGAAATGCCCCCCCCAAACAGGATATTATGATAAACTTGTAGGTAAAGCCTAGTATACACTCATGTGCATCCGCAGAACTTTTTCAGGGGGGGGGGCA
>BLSH010020212.1:479659-494466 GCA_018402905.1 Glandirana rugosa
ACGTAATTTGAATTACCGTCTTTCCAGAAGGACAACGGTCCTCACACATATGGGTCGAGGACAGATTCAAAACTAGTCACCCAAGTGTGTTGATAGTCCACCAAAATTTTATGACTTAGTATGGAGAGAGAGGGGATTCGGTAGATTGAACAATTATCACAACTCGCTTGGGCCTGACATTGTAAGCCCAGGCATGGCTTGAAACCCCACAGGCCCTGGGCCTGGGCTTGTGACTGTAAAGTTTTTTGCAAACCCAAGCCCAAGACCCAAGACCATCAACTAGTGCGTACAACTTATCCACGTCCCGTCGGTTAGTTGTTTGCCACGGACACCCGAAAGTTCGGTACGGACCCGAACGTTACAGTCCGGGTTCGCTCAACACTACTTCTAAGGGCAAACCAGTGAAACGCTTGTTGATTGGCTGCCCTGCACCTATTCAACATGCGTGATCAACTACCAGAACCCAGAACCCGAACCCAAACGTTTTTTGAAATGTCAGTGTTCGGGTCCGGGTCCCGGACACCCCAAAGTTCGGTACGGACCCGAATGTTACAGTCCGGGTTCGCTCAACACTATTAACAAGTTAGATGGCTTAGGGGAGAGAGAGGTATGATTCAGTATTTTAAAACCACCTGATAGTTGTGTGAACCCACTGATCAAAACTTAGACAGGAGCTGGGTATACACACTCCTGGCAACAGGAAGACCTTTCTGCCATTAAGTTTAATGCAGCTGTTTCCCCTAGTTCCAGTTTACTGATTCGTGACTCTAACAATGACAGGAGAGAAATGTACTCTGGGGGTTGTAGTTTACTTGTGAGGATTTGCCCCCTGGCTGTACTGGGAGAGAACTACATCTACCAACAGACTGTGGTGCAAAGGAGGGTTTCTGGGAGAAGAGGTGCCTCATGGGAGAGACTATTTAAGCAGAGGCTTGAGGCCTAACACATTGTCTCTGGACGGCACGGATCTGTGAGCAGGGAATCTGTTACTGAAGGTGGTTGAGCCTACTTTCACAGACTTATCAACTCAGATATCCTGCAGGACTTCAGCGAGCAGCCTGAGTGACCTGCCCTGCAGCAAGCCAGTCCTGTTCCTGATCCATACATCCCACATGGGCGATCAATCCGGGAGAGCCGTGGTGGAGGCCGATCCTGGGAGCCAGAGGAGGAGTGATCATCATCATCATCATCTCCATCCTTATCATCCTCAGCGGTGGATACATCATCTGCATCCTCTGTTCCTGTGTGGTGAGTGGGTGAAAGCCCATCCTAACAGACACTGTGCACAGATAATCTGATCCTTTATATCTGTCCTCATATCTTCCACTAGTAGAGGCCTAGTCATTAACTTTGGGAGCAGAAGCGGAGTACAAGCATCATACTTTCATACTTTATATTGGGTTGTTGCTACTTGAAGTTCCACAGATTAAAGTCAGTGATCACTGTGAAGCTTTCATTGTTCTGCTGCAGAAAGAGTGTGTTATACAATTACAGTACACTTCCTTGGAATTTACTTTGTTACATTAGCCTTTGTTTGGTATATACCATTTTCTCTACAAAAGTTAGCTGAAGATAACTGAACTGCAAGCAAGGACCAATGAACTACAACTACACTTCATTCTCTTCCCCTACTTAGTGAGCCTATATTTCATTGCCAGAGTTTGTTATAAAGCTGCATTCACCAAAGAACTCTCCCTTAGAGCAGGTTGAATATTGCTGCATTTATCATTCTGGTGTTGTACTTGTTTATCTACTGTTTGCTGGTGTCATGTGAGCGAGCAGTAGAGAGTGGTCTGACACTCCAGGAGTCATTCCCCTACTCTCCTGTGCCACACTCCCATGCACAGTATATTGAAGTGGATATATATATATATATATATATATATATACACTGGTTGCATCTACAGAGTAATGATTAACATACAATAACATTTATTTGTGTGTAACATTTATCCAGTTCTTAGAATTATTTTGCAGTGCTTAACGTTACACTGTTGGGTCAAAGTTCTTGCTAAAATATATTCTTTGAGTAAACACTTTGATTTATCTCAGTCTTGTGTATCCCATTACTGTGTCTTTACTTAAAGGGGAACCAACACTATGAGTAAACCCAGTGTGTCAGAGGTGGCAGAGGACTCACAGAGCCAGGGTAACTAGAGGGGGTTGACTTATTTTGCGACCCTCAAGAGGGCAGCGCTACAAATACATAGCCATGTACTGTATATTTGTATACTACAAGTGCGCATTTCTGTTTGCACATCATGCACCCACCACTATACTAAAGTCATATAACATTACAATTATCCACTGCTTGAAAGAGATCACAGGAAGTTACAATTAAACAGTAATAACTACATCTCATTGACTGATTTATAGCTGCCCTTTTGTTAGCAAACTGGTGGATTTTTAAAAAGTAACTCCACTTTTGTTGAGAAAAAACATTCCCCTCTGGGTGATATATGATCTATGTACAGTGAGGGAAAAAAGTATTTGATCCCCTGCTGATTTTGTACGTTTGCCCACTGACAAAGAAATGATCAGTCTATAATTTTAATGGTAGGTTAATTTTAACAGTGAGAGACAGAATAACAACAAAAATATCCAGAAAAACGCATTTCAAAAAAGTTATAAATTGATTTGCATTTTAATGAGTGAAATACAGTATCTCACAAAAGTGAGTACACCCCTCACATTTTTGTAAATATTTTATTATATCTTTTCATGTGACAACACTGAAGAAATTACACTTTGCTACAATGTAAAGTAGTGAGTGTACAGCTTGTATAACAGTGTAAATTTGCTGTCCCCTCAAAATAACTCAACACACAGCCATTAATGTCTAAACCGCTGGCAACAAAAGTGAGTACACCCCTAAGTGAAAAGTCTTAGTGCAGACTTCTGCAAAAATCAGTGAGTCAATCACACAAGTAGGAAATTATGTTTATAGGGGGGTTCTGTACACCATCTGTATACAGAACACCTCCAGGTAGCCATATTGCATTGCACTTTACAGAAAATTACAGAGCTGTTGATTGAAAAGGAAAGGTGATTTTTAATAACACTTGTGTTGCAATTGTAAATGTTATATATTTTTTTTTATTTGCTATTTTTTTCCCACAAAAGTGGAGTTACCCTTTAACATTGCTAGGACTTTATTGTGCTGTAGCTGATATTTTCACCTATTCTTGCTGAATTTGGCAGTATTTGTGTACATTATTTGAGGACTTTTTCTCAAATTTATTTATAACAAATCCAATATATTTAATAAATAATGAATTCATAGTTACCCAAAATGCATAAATCAAGGTCATTATTGTACCCTCTCTAAGCGATGGAAACACTGGAGATGTATCTCTATATTTGGCCCATGACTTTCAAAATATCTTTAGTGCCTAGAGCCCCATAAATCTTCACTTTAAAAATGTTGAGATCTGTTGCAAAATGTTTTCTATTTGAGGTAGACTACCCACCATCCATTTTCTAAGCATTTTTTTTAGTGTTATCAATATTATCAACATTAATAAGTTACCAGTTCTTTCCCTGCTGCTTAGTAAGACTACAGTTGTTCCAAATGTCAAATTCATACGTCTCCCCAATAGGCCACTTATCCACTGCACAATTCTTTTTCACGTCCTCTTAACCTTTCTACAGTCATAGAACATATGATTTAGATTTGGAGATGGAGCACCACAGTTCAAAAGAGAGTTGCTCTCACCCTTCCATTCCCAGTATCTCGCCGTAGAAATGAAAGCTCTGATTCATTTAAAGTACACTTTTCAAAGATCTGTTCCCACGATTGTTATAGGCACCTTCTCTATTAATTCCCCTAAATCTCCCACTTCAGGGAAAGCATTCTACAATTTCTTTTTACATAGTCTTTTACTTTTTGATGTTTAAAGTGATTATCAAGCCATACATGACTCTCATAGGAAGTTTTTTTCCTGCCTTCCTTCTTAGCTAAAGGATTTTCCAAAACGTGACTTTGTTTATCCTGGCTATTTTGATAATCCACTTTTATCATATCTAAATAGTTCCCTATTTCCCTATAGTAATATAAAAAAACTATCAGAAACATAGAAGTTTTTTTATGAGTCCCAAATAGAATAAGTTCTCCTTTCTCATCCAAAAATGATTCTTGGTATAATCTCCGCATTTCCTCTAACAGGTATATAATAGAGGGTCCTTAATTTAAAATCTAGATATTTCCAAAACAACTTGCAATCCCCTAGAGCAGTGGTTCTCAACTCCTGTCCTTGGGACCCACTAACAGGCCAGGTTTGCAAGATAACTGAAATACATCACAGGTGATGTTGTTTGCTGCTCAGTGATTGCAGTATTCTAGTTTGCATTTCCCCAAGGTAATACTTTAAATCTGGCCTGTTAGTGAGTCCTGAGGACCAGAGTTGAGAACCACTGCCCTAGAGTGTCTCTAGAAAATGGTGATCCCCAAATATTTCAGAGGAATTCATTTTTTGCAACAAAAACAGCAAAGAAACCCCCTCAGCTAATTGGTACTCCAACTCCAAATAGGTAACATTTCCATTATGTAAGTGCTGTGCTTAAGCAGTTCTTATCAATATGGACATATTACAAGATGTAATATCGGGGAGTCCCTTCCAAATTGGTCTAGAAGTCAATGCTAATCCCTTTATTCAATTTTTTTTCCTCTTCATAAGAAACATTTAATTCCTTATTCAGTCTCGACAAATCATTTACTATGATGATTTTTTTACTACTCTAATTTATATGTAAGCTCTTTTTCTTTAAGCGTATTATATTGCTTTTCATGCAGTATGATCTGGAGTTAAATGTGTGTGCTAAAGTATCTGGGTGTGTATACCTATTTTTTTAAGCTCACTAGCTTCTGCGTATTTAATATTGTTACGACATAGTAATAGGTGTAAAAATGTAACATTCCCTTGGACATCTGAATTGAACAACTGAATTGAACAACTAGTACATATGCAGTGATCCTTAAATTGCTTTTGTGAAATGTGTCCAGTCTTTTTAGAGAGCAAGCTATACTGTTTAACACAGATGGAAAAGGTAGATTGACATCACCCATGGTATGAATACCTCTCTGTGAAAAATGGTGACAGGCATGGTAATTTCTCATTATTTTTTTTCTTAGTTGAGGAACTGTCAAGTGTTTAAAAGCCAGGGGGTGTTTTTGCAGTTGTTGGTGATGCAGGTAATTCTAGGTTTTTCTTTTCCCAACTATGGACTTCATTCCTTCCTGGGGGCAAGGTGTCCCCTGGCCATCTGGGAGATATAACTTCATTAGTGTGTTCCTGATCTATCCTAAAGTGTCATCTAAGCATGACATGGCTGGTACAGCTACTGGGGAAGAATCCAATGGATGATGCATATAAAATCTCAGAATCTTCATAAATAGACTATCACGACGCCTGGGGTCAGGTGACCGCTGGAGTGTGAATCGCACCAAGGATTGCAAAGCACACCACTAAGGTTGTGGGCCTATAGCTGACTGCTGCTAATGAGTTCCGGCTGATAGGGGAAGAGGGGCCCCTGGAGCACAGACACTGAAACACAGGGAGCTAGTGCATCGGTTTCCCCAGGATGAGGAGTCTAAGAGCCAGTGGGTGTTCGCCATAGCCTCTAGTGTTGAGGATGGATTTGGCTGCAACTGGATCCAAGTCATGGCCCCCGGGGACCCCTAGCTCACGCTTGGCTGGCTACCGGTGGAAGAGAGGAAGCAGCAGAGCAGGAACAGCAAAAAACAGCGGTAATAGCAAAGGGTCAGGGCCACAAGCAGACAGGAGAAACAGAGAACAAGCTGAAGATCGGGGTATCAGGCAGGCAGGGATAGTCAGACAAGCCAAAGATCGGTACACGGAATAATACTCAGAGCAACGATAGGAACAACCACACACAAAGCCAAACACGGACAAACGTTGATCAGCAATGCAGGCTTGCACTGCCAGGTGTTATATCCTGTTCCCAATTAGGGCCTGGGGTGGAGACCAGCTGAGGAGGGCCTACTAAAGCACGCAGGTGAGTGAGGCCCAGCCTTTAACTGGACACATGCAGCAAGGTAGGCAACAGATAAGACATGAATGTTTACTGTGGTTTTATGACATAGACTTTATTCTGAGACAACTCTGGAGTGCCATACTCCCAGCAATCCAGCAGAAAGAACTCAATTTTGCTTGTTATACCTGTCAACTTGTCCTTTTAGGCTGCATTCCCACCTAATCTCTGAGATATGGTGTATTAAAGCAGTATTTTTCAACTCCAGTCCTCAAGGCACACCAACAGGTCATGTTTTCAGGATTTCCCTCAGATGAAACAGCTGTGGTAATTACTAAGGCAGTGAAACTGATCAAATCACCTGTGCAAACTCATGGAAATCCTGAAAACATGACCTGTTGGTGTGCCTTGAGGACTGGAGTTGAAAAACACTGTATTAAAGCATGCACTTTGTGCTGTAGTAACATTCACTGGAACATGCAGGTTCCCACAATGTGATAACTTGAACAGGGCCTTAATCTTAAGGCCTCATACACACGGACGTTTTTTACCGCTGCATTTTTTAGCGTTTTTTGCAGCTCTCCATGTTATTCAGTGGCCCATACAAACGCTGATGTTTTTGAGCTGTAGTTGGTGTTGGCGTTCTTAAGCTGTAAATCGAACGCAGGACCCACGCATCCCAAGGCTGTAGCGTTATGGCGGCAAAACGCTCACTAACGCGCATTAACTCCGTAGTGCGTTAACCGGTGATTTTAGCGCCGGCGTTTTCAAGTTAAAAATAGCAGAGGAATGTTTTTTTAAACAAAATGCCTATTGACTCCGACGCTCACTAACGCGCATTAACGCCGATGCAAAACGTCAACGAAATCGTGTTTTTGACGCCGATTTTCGCTTGATGTCGGTCCCAAAGTGTTGCTATTACGCCCATGTGTATGAGGCCTTAAAGTGTAAGCTTGCTTTTTCACAAAAAATTAAAGGGTGAATTAACATCCTACACACTCCCGCCATCCACTGCACTTATCTCAGGCGATGAGCTGACAGTGTCCGTGCAGCCGTTGTAGCAGTCTGGGGATTTGAAAGTCCCATTCTTTTTCACCTTCTTTTCTTAGGGCTTCTGAGACATATCAGAGTGATGACCACTTTGACCAACCGGATTCACACAGATCCGTCCCTGAAAAAGGAAAAAAAGGTGTCAGGCCTGGGATCTAAACCCACAACCTCTGCTGCACCTGGTGGTGGCTCTTCTTGCTGAGACACCTGAGATGATGGACAGCATCCTGTCTGATTCCTTAGATAATCTTGCCTTGTGCCTTTTTCCAGGGACTTTACCTCCTTACTCCTTCCATGAACCTCCTATTTAAAGCCATGCCTTTGCACTTCCTGTTTGCCAAATTATTGTGCTCTTTCCTTTGTGTATCTGCAGCTGTCCTTATCTCCACTCATTACTGACCTTTGGCTTGTTCCTCGACTACACTTCTGCTTGCTCCCAACCTGCAACCATTCGTTATGGACCTCTTGCTTTTTCCTTGACTTCGCTTCCACTTGATCCCAACCCGCAACCATTCGTTATTGACCTTTGGCTTGTTTCTCAACTGTGCTTCTGCTTGTTACTGACATTTGGCTTGTTTACTGACTACGCTTCTGCTTCATCTCTACCTGCTATATCTGCTACTGAAGCCCGGCTTGCTTACCTTCTGGTGTACGATCCTGAGGACCGTGTAATAACATGCAGTAAAACCCATTAAGAGCTCTGGTGAATACCGGTTAGTGCATAGACCTTGCACCTAGGTGAGCCCGTGTCATCTGCCAGGGTGACCTGCTTGTATACTATCCAGCTGGTCTGTTGGAGCCTATGTACTGCTATAGCTACTGGCCTCTGAGTTTGACCCCTGACCGTGACAGAAGGGGCAGAAGAAGAGGGCTTTCAAAACCCCAGACCACTGCACTGGCTGCATGGGCAGTGACAGCTAATCACCCATGGAGGTAAGTTCAGCAGGGACCGAGGGGATGGGGGGGGGGGGTTGTTGAGGATGGAGGGTGTTAGATTATCTCTTCATTTTTTGTGAAAAGGTGAACTTACATTTTAACCACAGCGGACAATGGCCACACAATGGTAAAAAAGGATTACTCAGTGTACATAGAAAAATATTGCAAGGTCTTCTCAGGCCTAAAAGGTTTGAGAAAGGCTGTGCCATAACCTTGTGTGAGGTAGCAGTGATCTTATTTCTTTAATGTTGCTGCGCAACAAATTATAAACTTAACAACAAATGTGTTGCCTGCAAAGTGTGAGAAACAGGATACAACAGCTCCTATTGATATGATCACGTGCAACATTCAATTGTTTTGTTGCTTTCTTTCTTGCCCAACTGTTTCTTTTTTGGAAAACATAACACCAGCAGAATGAAAGAAATAGGGTCAGTTAGAAATGTCAGCAAAAAAAGAATTGTTTCTCCGAAAAAAAAAAAGACAAAAGGGCAAAGCTATTGAGAGGATTAATATAAGGCTTCAGACAATTGACATGAATAGGTCAGTTCTATTAGTGGAGAGGCCGGATATTTCAGTAATTTCCTGTAGGGGGGGGTCATGCATGTTCTCACCTTCTTGAGAGGGAAATATGTTACCGGGGGTTATGTAAAGAGGTTTATTAGTTTCCTTCCTGTACTTCTAGACCAAAACTTGCAACCTCAGTACAATGATTGAGGGAAAAAAATAAAAGATTCATGCAAACACTTAGGCCATTGTTCATGGATACCTCACTCCAAATACATGATTTTTAAAGGAAACCTATATATATTTTAATGTTATATTTTACAATACAATAAGGCACTTGAACTATAGCCTTTGCACCCAAGAGTAGGCAAGCATATGGTCAAATAGCCAGCAATCTCAAAAAAAACACGTTACCATAGATAAGGCTAAAAGTAACAGGTCTAACAGTAAGTAGGAAAAAGAAAAGTCAACCCTCTCCGGTAACTGTCTGGTCAACAAACCGCGTGAAACAATAAACTTTGAGATCTCCAGTTAGGTTATAGTGAAAGCATGCAGCTTAAAGGTAATTGCCTACTGAACAAAAGCCTCTGATTCTGTTTTTGCAACATGTTCAAAGAGGTATTGTAGTCCAAGGCAAACAAAAGATAGGTATAGGAATAAAAGAAAAAAAGGGGAAATATGTTAGACTAGAGTAGACAGGGTTAAGATGTATTGAAAGAGTGGAAAGGAGGATAGAAATAAGTAAGGGTACATGGGAAAGAACAGGGAAACAACAAGCTTCTTTTTTTTTTTTACGAAAATAGTCAGAGCAGATTTCTTAAATGGAAGCCTCAAAATGGGTCCAGGGGTCCCACACCCATTTATAAGTAGTGAGAGTATTATTCAGTCTGCCCATAAGAGATTGCATAGTTTTAACTCTGGATTATGAGAGTGTAAATCAATTGTGGTCATCCCATGGGTCTGCCACCAGTGGAGGGCAATCAAGCATCTTGTGACTGTTAATACGTGTAGGGTCAACTTTCTGGTATGCTTGGGCACATTGGGTGTTGGAAGACCAAGCAATTATATGGCTGGGTCAGGAATGATGTGGATTTGTATGAGAGTGTGGAGAAGGGCTACTACTTCTAGCCAGAATGGGCAAACTGTTTGCTAGGGCAAATGCAGAATATATGGAACAGTGTCCCCGAGTGCCGCCAGCACCTTTCACCAATAATCTGGAATGCTAGCGTTGATAGTATGTAGGAAGGCAGTGGTGTGGTACCAATGGTAGATAATCTTGAACTGGTTAGAAAACTTGTAAATATTGTTGTAATTAGGGATAAGCAAATTTAGAGTTCTCATTTTCCCAAAATTGAGGTGAAAATCGTAAATGGTATGGAGGAGCATGTGATCACTAGGGTTGCCACATCATCCCTTTAATCCAGGACACATATGAATTACACAGGTTCTGTGGCTAATTTAATGCAGATAAGGCACCAAGTGAATTTAATTACCACCTTAATCAGCCACAGAACCTGTGTAATTAATATGTGTCCTGGATTAAAGGGATGATGTGGCAACCCTAGTGATCACCTGTCTTGTAACATAGCTCAGACCTAGTGGCCAGTGGCTAGGCATGAGCACTGTCACAAGACCGAAGGAGTGCCAACACTATTCCCCCTGGTTGCTAACCCCAATTTATTTCCGTACTGGTTGGCTATGGAGAAAGTAGCAGCCATAGCACACTTGTAAGATGATTATAAGGAGGTCAGAGGGGCCCTTTGCAAAGACACTGCGGCTTTGCCATGTATTTATTCAAGTATATTTCCATATGTGCAGTAAAGTTTTGAGAAAACACAACTATATGTATGTTACATGTTCCCATTCACGCAGCATGTCTTTTTTTATTGTTAAAGTAGAACTAAAGTCAATTAGTATGGTGGATCCATACCCTTAATACTAGAAAACCGTATGGCTTGAATGATAGGATGGACATAAATCTTTTCTTTAACATTGTTTTGTTATATTTGTTTTAATAATGGCAGAACATGTTTTACTTGTTCATGATATGTCTTTCATATGCCTGCTGTGTCTCCTTTCTTTCTCTCCATGTGTTTTTAATTGATTGATTGTTTCTAATCAGGATATACTTGCTCATTTTGAGGGTTTGTTTTGTTATAAATATCAGCTTTTAAATCAAATATGTATGCTTGGATGAAGGCTTCATAGCCAAAACACATCAGTTTATAGCCTGTACACGTGTATCCATGTAACAAATTAAGTACTTTTATTCACGAGCATCCGAGTTGCCAGCCTTCCTGATTCTAAAGCCAATTAAAAACTAAAATTAAAAAACTTTTTTTTTTTATTCTATCAGTTTTTTTCCCCTGTTTCCATTGGGCAAGGATTTCCCCACTATTCATGTTCTGATTGCAACCCAAAAAATGGGATTTTTCTCATTTTCACTTTCTGTTAAAAGGGTAAACAGGACAAATAGAGAAGTGAACCTCCCAAACGGGGGAACAGAAAGCAATAAATATTGCAGCAAAAATAAAAAAATAAAAATTGACCTTAGTTATAGTTTAATTTTTATTACCTTTTAGCTGTTTTTAGAAGGTGTCATGGCAGACTGCAATTATTTCTGAACAGGTTCAGTGGGAGTATGTCCTAGTAGAACGGCTGAGGACAGAATGAGTTCCCTCTAATTAACATACAATGCAGAAGCCCAGCTTTTAAATCTTTAATCCTTTTGTTAGGACAGACAGTGTTCACAAATCTAGTTTACAGTTAATAATGAGATCTGCCAGTACAGAACAGATTGTGGCAAACAGATCATAGTTAATTGTGGCAGCAAACATTAATTACCCGGCCCCCGCATAAACAAAGAGAACTAAGATTTTTCAGTGTTGGAGTTATCAGAAAAGAGCATCTAATATATTACAGCAATTTTTACTTTTTTAACCAGTCCTTTTCAACCAGTCCTTTGCCAAAAATGGCTAGTGTCATTCAACATATCCTCAACAGAGATGTGCATGACAGAAATTAGTTTAGTTTTGGATTCCTTTGTTAAGTTAATCATTTCATGTTGTCATACTCGTAAGTCATAATCATCATAAGTCATAAATCATAAGTTAGTATGATTCGTTTGCAGAATTTGTTTTGAATATTTGGATTAATTTCATATATTCGTTGTTCTGAAGTTATTTGGAAGTTGGAAGTTATTTGGAAAATTGGCTACTGTATATTTGCTTTAACATGTTAATTTGTTACAGTGCTTTGAAAAAGTATTCATACCCCTTGAAATTTTCCACATGTTGTCATGTTACAACCAAAAACGTAAATGTGTTTTATTGGGATTTTATGTGATAGACCAACACAAAGTGGCGTATAATTGTGAAGTGGAATGAAAATGATAAATAGTTTTCAAAATTTTTTACAAATAAATATCTGAAAAATGTGGCTTGCAGTTGTATTCAGCCTCCTTTACTCTGATACCCTTTACTAAAATCTAGTGGAACCAATTGAGTTCAGAAGTCACCTAATTAGTAAATAGAGTCCACCTGTGTGTAATTTAATCTCAGTATAAATATAGCTGTATGGTGTTCCTTGGCATCATGAAAGCCAAGGAATACCATACAGGTCAGGGATAAAGTTGTGGAGAAGGTTAAAGCAGGGTTAGAACTATAAAAATCCCAAGCTTTGAACAGCTCACGGAGCACTGTTCAATACATCATGCGAAAATGGTAAGAGTATGGCACAACTGCAAACCTACCAAGACATGGCCGTCCACCTAAACTAACAGGCCGGGCAAGGAGAGCATTAATCGAAGAAGCAGCCAAGAGGCCCAGGGTAACTCTGGAGGAGCTGCAGAGATCCACAGCTCAGGTGGGAGAATCTGTCAACAGGACAACCATTAGTCGTGCTCTCCACAAATCTGCCCTTTATGGCAGATTGGCAAAAAGAAAGCCATTGTTGAAAGAAAGCCATAAGAAGTCCTGTTTGCAGTTTGCGGGAAGCCATGAGGGGGACACAACAAATATGTGGAAGAAGGCACTCTGGTCAGATGAGACCAAAATTAAACATTTTGGCCTAAAAGCAAAACGATATGTGTGGCGGAAAACTAACACTGCACATTACCCTGAACATACCATCTCCATTGTGAAACATGGTGGTGGCAGCATCATGTTGCGGGGATGCTTTTTTCAGCAGGGATAGGGAAGCTGGTCAGAGTTAATGGGAAGATGGATGGAGCCAAATACAGGGCAATCTTAATAGAGAACCTGTTACAGTCTACAAAAGAATTGAAACTGGGGGCGGAGGTTCAGCTTCCAGCAGGACAAGGACCTTAAACATACAGACAGAGCTACAATGGAATGGTTTAGATCAGTGGTTCTCAACTCCGGTCCTCGGGACCCCCTAACAGGCCTGATTTTAAGTATTACCTTGGGGAGATGCACACTAGAATATTATAATCACTGAGCAGCAAATTATATCACCTGTGGTGCATTTCATTTATCCTGCAGACCTGGCCTGTTAGTGGGTCCCGAGGACTGGAGTTGAGAACCACTGGTTTAGATCAAAGCATATTCATGTGTTAGAATGGCCCAGACCTAAATCCAATTGAGAATCTGTGGCAAGACTTGAAAATTGCTGTTCACAGATGCTCTCCATCCAGTCTGACAGAGCTTGAGCTATTTTGCAAAGAAGAATGGGCAGAAATGTCCTCTCTAGATGTGCAAATCTGGTAGAGACATCCCCAAAAGACTTGCAGCTGTAATTGCAGGGAAAGGCGTTTCTACAAAGTATTGACTCAGGGGGGCTGAATACAAATGCACCCCACACTTTTCACATATTTATTTGTAAAACATTTGGAAAACCATTCATCATTTTCCTTCTACTTCACAATTATGTGCCACTTTGTGTCGGTCTATCACATAAAATCCCAACTGAATACATTTACGTTTTAGTTGTAACATGATAAAATGTGGAAAATTTCAAGGGGTATGAATACTTTTTCAAGACACTGTATTTTGTTATGATCTCTAAAACATAACATAACCAATGGAACAAAATTAATTTCGGATTAATTCATCCATTCATGTTATGATTCTGAGATTCTGATGGATTCTGAGATTCTGATAGATCCACCTTCATCCCACCCAAACACAATCAGTAGGAATAATTATCTTTTTTCACTTTCATACCTTATTGTATTTATTGCAATATGTTTCTATTTCATATGTAGTGTGTATTATTAATTACAATGTTAATGGAGCATAAATACAAAATGGATCCAGATCAATTCGGATCATTTGTTATTTTGTCACTTATTTCGGATGCTTCAGACTTTAACAAAAGGCCCAAACTATCGCATTATGTCATCCAAATGAAACAAATGAATACAAATAATATGCTTCATTATAATTTATTTTAAATTAATTTCAATTCATTACTATTGTTTTTTGGAGATTCAGATACATTGGAATCTCCGAATAACAAAAAGCTTCATCCGAATTTCGTTTCATGAAACAAATCGCATGGGTGTAATCCTCAATAAACTTTTTCACAGAAAATACAGACTGTGAAAAAAATTAAGCCAAAAATGGCAATATACTTTTTTTTTCTACAAGCAAATTTTGACTATGCAGCCTGATAATCATCAATGAGCGAACTTGAGAGTTTCCTCAAAATTATAAGGAGGGCAAAATCAGTAATTTTGCTACAAGATCACATTTGCTAAAATCACTCCACTCATCCCTAGCTATGAAGTTAAATATTTTGGGGGGGCTATTAAAAAAACTGGAAAAAATAAAGTAAACAAAGCAAAATAACTGAATAAAAGTAGAGTTACTGCTGGTAAAGCATCTTTCTATGTCCTACCATTTTATATCACTTTGGCTGGGCCACATCTTAAGCACGCCTTTCAGTTCTTTTCACCAGTTCTCATGAAGGATGTGCTGGTACTGAAAAAAGTCCAGAGAAGCACAACAAAGCTAATTAGGAGGCTGGAAGACCTCAGTTATGAGGAACAACTACAAACATTAAACTTATTCTCCCTGGAGAAGAAATGTGGTGACTCTCTAGCACTGAGTGGAAACTATTTAATCTACCGTATTTGCCGGCGTATAAGACGACCCCCCAACATTTCCACTCAAAATATAGAGTTTGTTATATACTCGCCGTATAAGACTACCCCCTCTTCCGCACACCTTCCACACACCAAATAAAACGTAAAAGAACATCAAATTTGATTTCAACATGTTAATTTATATATATAATTAAAGCATTTTGTGTAGATATATATATAATGCTTAAATTAAATACATATAATGCTTTTTTTTAATGTG
>BLSH010020409.1:16355-26475 GCA_018402905.1 Glandirana rugosa
CGTCACGACTTCTAATTATCCTCCTCAAAAACTGTCTCTAGGACAAGTCGTAGGACCATCATATATGGGGATCCGCTTTCACGTAAACTGGGAAACCATTTTGTCCCCAGAATAGACCTCCACTCATACGTTAGACAGGTGACCACTTTCCCAACTAGTGAACCTCTATATCACTGAATCCTAAGGAATGGAAGTGTAAACTTAAAAAAGAAGTCTTCACAGAGAGGACCAAAGAGAAAAAGGTACCTGAAACGCAAAAATACTTGGCGCAAACAGACTGCAGCAACCCTAACCAAATTGCTAGCTGAACATCAAGGGTAAATCACACAGCCCCTAAAAACCATACATAATCAAAAATTGATGCAGTGCAATAAATAAATAAACGAATCAAATGGATTAATAAATAACAAAGAAATAAATCATAAAATTCATGTATAACGTGCAAAATTGCTAAGTTCATAAAAACGCAAAGTCCATGGAAAAAGAGAAACCAGGAGAGACACTTCTGAAGAAAAAATTCAAATGTGAAGGTAAGGAATCCTAAGTCACTATATCTCCAAGTGATCAACCCTTTCACCAGTGGACAGATTGCATACTCACCTCCAGATAAGACCCCTGTTTTACCAAAGGGTCAAATGCACTTTCGCCTAGGGGTATATACTACCAGGATGCTGAACAGGATCTCTGTCAAAAACTCCTCCTATTAATCTTCAGCACTGCATATCAGGCGGTGGTCCCTGGGTTAGATAATGAGGATTGGGAGGATATGTGGGATGCACCTTTCACTAGATTGATCTCCATTTGTATACCTCTCCTCGTGTCACATCACCTGAATCCCTAATAAATTTGCCTCTTTTCTTACCAGAGGCTTCTTTGTCCCATTTAATCATTTCACCTTTAAGTAAAGTTGATCGAACCTCTGGAAGTTCGGGTTCTGCTGGTTCGGCCGAACTTCGGGACAAAGTCCGGGTTCGGGTCCGGACAGGACCCGAACTTTGACCCGGACCCCGAACCCCATTGAAATCAATGGGGACCCAAACATTTAGGCACAAAAATGGCTGTAACAAAGTCCTGGAAAGTCCTAGAGGTCTGCAAAAGGAAGGAAAATTGGGGTAAGGGTCGGACAAGTGCCCTACTAAGAAATGGGGATAGGGAAATAACTTAAAATAATTTTTAACCATAAAATCACATAAAAAAAATCAAAAATGGAGGTGGATGTGGACCATCTTCAAACTGTGTGAGAAAAGTATAAATTAGCGGGAGAAGCCATAGCAGTGTTATAAAATCATCTTCAAACTGTGTGTGAAAAGTATAAATTAGCCGGGAGAAGCCATATCACTGTTCTACAATCATCTTCAACCTGTGTGTGAAAAGTATAAATTAGCCGGGAGAAGCCATATCACTGTTCTAAGAACAGTGATATGGCTTCTCCCAGCTAATTTATACTTTTCACACACAGTTTGAAGATGATTGTAGATTCTACAATCATCTTCAAACTGTGTGTGAAAAGTGTCAATTAGCCGGGAGAAGCCATATCACTGTTCTACAATCATCTTCAAACTGTGTGTGAAAACTATAAATTAGCGGGGAGAAGCCATATCACTGTTCTAATAACAGTGATATGGCTTCTCCCCGCTAATTTATACTTTTCTCACACAGTTTGAAGATGATTGTAGATTCTACACGTACCTGGTGGTCGAGTTTGACTTGTGCAGGGGACAACCTCTCTTACGGCTCTGGTTCGAGAACCCCTGGTAATGGGAACAGGGAGTTCTGGAGCACAGGGGGGTACGAGGGCTGAACTTAGTCACTGGTGGTAGCTGAGAGTCCACTGGAACTCGTGCAGACAGAAGAATGGTGATGCAGGCCGGTTTGGTAACAGGCTGGCAGTACAGTACAGAAGGATCAGGCAGGCGGATGGTTGGGTGCAACGTGTGGGCAGCAGAGGTACAGAGGAGCAGGCAAAGAGTAGTCGTAGACAGGCCCGGGGTCAGGGCAGGCAGAAAGCAAACAAAGTCCAAGGAAAGCCGGGGTCACAGTTACAGGAAATCTCTTCAGAGCAACACGCTGGGTCACAGAATACAGGAATGCTGTAGAACGGACAGCACTTGCTTCCTGGCGCTGTCTGCTTAAATGGCCGCTATTGGCACCATTGCCGGCGCATATGTGCACACGCGCGCGAACACGCACATAGGTGCGTGCAAACCTGCACGGGCGCGCGCACACGCTATGTGTGCTATTGGGGTGATTCCTTACATTGTACCCCCAAGGGGCAGCCTCCGGATGCCCAACTGGGCCCTCTTGGTAGGATGTCTTCTCCAGAACGCTGTGATTAGCTCTCTGGCATGCAGGTGGTTCTCTGGCTCCCAGGAGCTTTCTTCAGGCCCATTGCCTTTCCACTTTACCAGAAATCGGATGATGCCCCCTCTCTTCCTGCAGTCGAGGATGGTCTCCACCTCAAACTCCTCTTTTCCGTCCACCAAGACCGATTCTGGTGGGGCTGTGTTGCACCCAGGGAAGAGGTCCTTGACCACTGGCTTAAGTAGGTTCACGTGGAAGATGGGGTGAATGTGGAGCGAAGAGGGTGGATCCAGTTCAAATGCACTTTGTTGATTTGTCTCTTTACTGGGAAAGGTCCAATGTATTTTGGCCCCAGTTTCCTGGAGGGGCAGGACAGCCTCAGGTTTTTTGTTGATAACCAGACCCGTTGGCCCGTTTGCAGCTCCAATTCTCCTCGTCTTCCCTTGCTAAAACTTTTCTTACTGAGTGCCTGGGTCTGAGAAAGAGTTTCCTGTAGCAGTTTGTTGTTTTTCTCTAAGAACTGGGTGACTTCCAGTACAGAAGGTCTCCGTTGACAGTCCAGGTAGGAAGGTAGGATGGTAACCGAGGTTCGCCCAGAATGGAGTTTGCTTAGTGGCAGAATGAATTCAGTTATTATATGCCAACTCGGCTACCGGCAACAGGGAAACCCAATCGTCCTGAGAGTAGGCAGAGTAGCAGCGGAGGTACTGCTCAAGGGTTTGATTAGTCCTCTCCGTTTGGCCATTTGATTACAGATGATACGTGGAGGAGAAGGCTAGATTAATTCCTAAGGAAGAGCACAGAGATTTCCAGAAGCGGGACGTAAACTGCACCCCTCGGTCCGAGACTATGTTACTGGGGATGCCGTGAAGGCAGACCACCTCTTTGATGAATGTTTCAGCTGCTGTGGGGGTGCCCTTCATGGGTATGAAGTGGGCCATTTTTGTGAGGCGATCTATCACCACAAGAATGGTACTGAAGCCTGCAGATGGAGGTAACTCAACTATATAGTCCATCGAGATCTGGGACCAAGGTCGTTTTGGAATGGGTAATGGATTCAGCAGACCCCAGGCTTTGGACCTCTCGGTCTTGCTCTTGGCACAGATGGGGCAACCACTCGCATAGTCTTTGCAGTCCTCATTTAGGTGAGGCCACCAAAATGAGCGAGAAAACAGCTCTGCCGTCTTGCAACCCCCGAAGTGCCCGGCTAATTTGAGGTCATGGCAGAGTTCAAGCGCTGCTAGGCGCAGCTCCTGTGGGATGAAAAGTCGATTACTTGACCACCACCACAGCCCGTCTCTAATGGTGAGCCCAAAATCCGGTGGCACGGTGCGACCTACTAAGGATCGTCTGATCCGGGTGAGAAAGTCCTCTTGGGTCAGCAGGGAGCTATTGGCAGGTAGAATGGTATCTGGAGGAGAGGAGTCCTCCGGGTCATAGAACATTCTGGACAGGGCGTCCGGCTTCACATTTTTGGACCCAGGCCTGTATGTTATGTGCAGCTGGAACCTTGAGAAGAATAGTGCCCACCTTGCCTGTCGAGGTTTGAGCCTCTTAGCTGTCCACAGATACTCGAGGTTCTTGTGGTCTGTGAAGACCAGAACAGTGTGAGTAGCTTCTTCCAGAAGGTACTGCCATTCCTCCAGCAGTTCCCAGTCACCAACATCGTAGTTTCTCTAGGGGGGTGAGAGCTTCTGGGAGAAGAAGGCAACGGGATGGAGTGCGGCCTTTAGGCCTCATCTCTAAGAGAGAACTGCTTACACTGCTGTCTCGGATGCGTCCACTTCAAGAACATAGGGCAGAGCTGGGTCTGGGTGTTTAAGGACGGGAGCAGAAGTAAACAGTTCTTTGAGTCTTGTGAATGCCTCTTGGGCTTCAGGAGTCCAACAGAAGCGGGAGTCCTGCTGGGTGATAGGCGCAATGACCGCCGAGAACCCCTTGATGACCTTTCTGTAGAAGTTTGCGAATCCTACAAACCGTTGTATGCCCTTCTTGTCGGCTGGCGCTGGCCAGTCCAAGATGGCTGAGATCTTCTGTGGGTCCATAGTTATTACTGTAACTGAACTGTCAAAGCCAAGGAAGGAGATGCTGGTGCGTTCAAAAACGCATTTTTCCGCCTTGGCATATAGGCCATGTTGCCGAAGGCGGGCAAGCACACATCTCACATGCCTGCGGTGTTCCTCCAGGGAAGGGGAGAAGATTAGGATATCATCCAGATAAATCACTATGAATTGGTCTAGATAGTCTCTGAAGATATTGTTCACCAGGTGTTGGAATGTAGCGGGGGCATTACAAAGTCCAAATGGCATAACGAGGTACTCATAGTGACCAAACTTGGTTCGGAAGGCCATCTTCCACTCATCCCCTTCCCGTATGCGGATGAGATTGTATGCCCCGTGGAGGTCCAACTTGGTGAACACATCTGCGGTTCCTAACCCCTCTGGAAGAGTTTGGGGACCAGAGGCAGGGGATACCGGTTTTTGATAGTGATCCTGTTAAGATCCCGGTAATCTAACCACAAAGAAGATCCCCGCTCCGGCAGGTTAGGTGGAGGGTCTGATGAACCCCTTTTCTAGGTTCTCGTCAAGGTAGGCCTTGAGGGCCACCAGCTCTACCTCAGACAAAGGGAAAATCTGGTCGAAAGGAACCTCAGCCCCGGGTAGGAGGTCAATTGTACAATCATAAGTCCGATGCGGTGGTAGGACGTCAGCCCCCATCTTACTGAACACGTCCAGAAAGTCATGGTAGGGTACAGGTACAGCCAGGCGGATGTCCTAGCCGTTTTCAGTGTCCAGACAGAGTACAGATGCGGCAGACAATGCTGGAGGCAGTAAGGAGAGCTGAACTGCACTTCCCCTGTGGCCCAGTCAATGTGAGGGTTATGCATCTGGAGCCAGGGGAGGCCCAAAATGACTGAGAATAGAGGGGACGCAATGGCATCCAGGAGCAAGAATTCCAAGTGTCCCCTCACTGTCTTGGCGGGTACAGGAATGGTTTCCTGGGTGACGGTGTCGAAGTGGGATCTGATGGTTGGCTGCATAAGTAACTTCAACAAAGCAGCTGCAGGCTCCTGAATCAGCGATTGCCTGCAGCAAGGTATCCCCGCTGGGAATCTGTAAAGATAGAGGGAGAACAAGGTGAGCTTTGTTAATTGGCATGTACATCAGGTTTTCCCGGGTAGGAGTGGCACACTTACCGGCCTTAGCAGGGCAGTTCCTCTAAGAGGCTAAGTGCCATACGTTGCTGACGTTCATCTGAGGTTAATGGCGGGGGGAGAAGCCCAATTTGCATAGGTTCGGACTGGTCTGGTGGAACGGAGGAGGAGGAAGCCTCCGGACTGGAACCAGGATAGCTGGGTATTCTTGGCATCATCCAGGTGAGGCGTGCAGCCCCTGTGGACCTCTCAGCCCTGCTTTCCCGCAGGCGACGATCAATCTGTATGGACAGGTTGATCAAGGCATTGAGGGTGTGAGGCACCCCAACACGAGCCAGCTCATCCTTGAGCAGCTCTGAGAGGCCCAGCCTGAATTGGTAACAGAGGGCCGCATCGTTCCAGGCAGTGTCAGCGCTCCAGCGCCGGAATTCAGAGACATTGTCACGTACCTGGTGGTCGAGTCTGACTTATGCAGGGGACAACCTCTCTTATGGCCCTGGTTCATGAACCCCTGGTAGTGTAGACAGGGAGCTCGGGAGCACAGGGGGGCACGAGGGCTGGACTTGGTCACTGGTGGTGGGTGAAGGTCCGCTGAAGCTCGTGCTTGGCAGAAGCATAGTGATACAGTCCGGGTCGGCAACGTGCTGGCAATGCGGTACAGAAGGATGAGACAAGCAGATGGTCGGGGTGCAGGCAGGGTCGGCAACGTGTGGTCAGCAGCAGTACACAGGATCAGGCAGGAGAGAAGTCGTAGACAGGCCGGGGGTCAGGGCAGGCAGAAAGCAAACAAAGTCCAAGGGTAGACGGGGTCACAGATGCAGGAAGTCACTTCAGAGCAGACACGGGGCCACTAGTCACGGTTACGCTGTAGAATGGACAGCACTTGCCTCCTGGTGCTGCACTGGTTAAATGGCAGCTATTGGCACCATTAGCACGCGTGGACGCACACGGGAGGCCAGAAAAGGCCAGGAATGTCTCTTTTTCCTAACAGACATACTCCTCCGATGTGCTGGAGGGCGTGGAGAGCTGCTTCCGCAGTGGCCACTAGGTGGGGGTCCTCATAGAGCTGAGCCATCGCATGAAAGAACTGGTCCAAACTGGTAGTCTCCGGGGCTCTCTGTTCCAATAGGCAATGGGCCCATGCTTGTGGTTCCTCCAAGAGCAACCAGATCACCAACCCCACTTTAGTCACCTCCAATGAAAAATTCCATGGCTGGAGGGCGAAATACAATTCGCACAAGTTACGGAAGGCTGGAACTTCCGGCGGTCCCCCGCAAACCGCTCTGGCATGGGCACCTTGGGCTCCGTGGGCAGAGCCACGATGGTGCGTGGAGAAGACAGACCGGGACTGGCTGGGGCTGACATGGAGAGCTCCTGGACTCTCCCTTCTAAACGGGTGTATCCTTCCTGTAGATTCTTTACAGCTTGAGTAAGACCATCCAGATGCACACACAGGTCATCCATGGGAGAGGTCCCCTGGGCAAACTCGGACATGGCTGTTCATTACTGTCACATACCTGGTGGTCGAGTCTGACTTGTGCAGGGGACAACCTCTCTTACGGCCCTGGTTCGAGAACCTCTGGTAGTGGGGACAGGGAGTTCTGGAGCACAGGGGGGCACAAGGGCTGGACTGTCACTGGTGGTAGCTGAGAGTCCACTGGAACTCGTGCAGACAGAAAAATGGTGATGCAGGCCGGTTCGGTAACAGGCTGGCAGTACAGTACAGAAGGATCAGGCAGGCGGATGGTCGGGTGCAGGCAGGGTCAGCAACGTGTGGGCAGCAGAGGTACAGGGGATCAGGCAAAGAGTAGTCATAGACAGGCCGGGGATCAGGGCAGGCAGAAACCAAAGTCCAAGGAAAGCCGGGGTCACAGATACAGGAAGTCTCCTCAGAGCAACATGCTGGGTCACAGGATACAGGAATGCTGTAGAACGGACAGCACTTGCTTCCTGGTGCTGTCTGCTTAAATGGCCGCTATTGGCACCATTGCCGGCGCACACGCGTATAGGAGCGCACGGGCGCACGCACACGCCACGTGCGCACGCACACGCTACGTGCGCCGGTGCATAGGCGATTCAATGGCCCTGGATGATTCCTTACAATGACAGACAAAGTGACCCTCCAGTGAAAGTGACAGTAAATCCTGTGATTAATGAGATAGTTATGTTCCATTCTTAGAATAATCTTATGTGGGGTAGATGTGATTCTTTTGAGTTTATAGGGTATGTCCGAACTGTTGTGATTATTTTGTATAATTTTGTCAGTTTAGTATGATGAATACTATGTTTTTTACATGTTTTTATAAAATCTAGATTGTGATTGGTATGTCCTGATGCCACTGTTTTTAATATTGTTTATTATTTTTTTATTTTCTTTTTTGTTTCATGCTTTTTTCCCTTGTTTTTCCACTTTGTTTCGTTTTAAAGCTTCTGTTGGATTTCTCTGAGCCTCTTCAGTTTGTGTGCAGGAGATGATGATTTGGTCTCATGGCCGATATTCCTGCTGGTGTACGTGGAGAAAAGACATTTTTGTTTTACACCCATTTCACACTGGGACCACCTGAGTGTTAGTTAGTGGTGCCGCTATTCGGATGGCAGTGGAGCACTTTTAACCCCCAAGAAGGGGTTAAAAAGGGGTCAAAAGCACCCGTGAGCTTTCGGAACGGTGTTCAGCTGCTTCGGAATCGCTGGCCATTCATTTCAATGGAATGACTTCCGCTCCACCCCAGAGATGCTGCTTGCAGGAGTTTTTTCCTCTCCTGCAAGTGCGGCGCCCCAATGTGAGAGGACACATTGACTTTTATTGAGAGGTGGTTTTCAGGTGCTGAGCAGAGGCCATTTCCAGCGCTGCAGTGCCTGAAAACCTCCCCAGTGTGAAAGGCCTCTTAAGGTAATTTTGTTGCAGATAAAGATGGCCATGTGTCGGGGAGGGTTTTGTCTTTTCTTCTCCCCCTTTAGTTTGTGTGTTGACACCTTTCCCCTTTCTGTATTATATAGCGTTGTTGGAAGAATTACACCAAATTTGCCCTGCCCTGTGGTTATGGGACCACACATATTTTTTGAGATCTTGTCGGTCTGGTTTGGAATTGAAGTTTAAATCAGATTGCCCTTATATGCATTTTTTTGTTAGAGAGACCCATTTTATTGTACAACATATTTTATGTCTTTATGGATGATAAAAAGGGCACATGGTTAGATTTATATTTGTCTGACTTGTACCCTAGAGCCACCCCATGGGCCTTGGAGCTTTGTTTGATTCCTCTCTCTGGCACCAACCTTGAGGCTATACCCTGGTGGTATAAAAAAGCCATCTTTTTGTTATTTTCTGTTTCATTCCTTATATTTTTTTTTTTTTGCATCTGGCCATAATATTCCCTTTGAGAACAATGAGAGCCCCTGAGATGACAGCATAGATATCAACAAAAGCCCTCTATTCTGTTTGGAGATAAATGATATGCGTTTGTGTCATGATATTTGTAAGTAACCATGTTCATGTCATTTTAGACATGTGAAATGACATAATATTTACAATCTATTACATATTTTATAGATGCCTGTAATCTGATCAGTATCTGAAGATAATAACTTCTGTGTTCCAGTCCTGAAGAAGAGGGCTATCCAAGAAACGTGTTGCTCCTTGTGCATGTATGTGAATACTGTTAAGCAAGTTTTTTTATTGGGGTGTTTTTACATATGAACATATGACAACTTTTTATGCTTTTTGTAAATAATAAAATAATCTTTTCATTTTTAATTAACAAGTACTGCGTAAGTTGCCTGAGAGCACATGAAGTCCTATTTTTGTTTGTTTAAACAAAAACATATTTTTTGGCAGAATGAGAAAGTGTTAGAACCTTTCATAACCTTCAGCTGTCTGTGCTTTCCTGTCCTGTTACAGTTACCTCTCTCCCTCCCTCATACTCTGTACGAGAATAATAGGGACATGAAGTGATGAAAATCTTCCTAGTGGGGTCATGAACAGAGATAATAACCTAACAAAAATGGTTACTCTTGGACACTTTATTTAAGACTAAAGCAAAAAAAAGTCCAATCTTCTTATGACACTTAGAATAGGCAAGACAATTCCATTCTTTGTCTGTGAATCACATTCATGTAAAGTATTGGAAAACAATTACTTAGCACTAAACTTCTTCCTATTAATAAAAGTATACATTTTAATGAAATGGTATAAATTAAGTAACCTCTACCAGATTGCATGATGGAAATAGCAGCTGTTCACAAACATGGATAAAAAGTATCTTGCTGAGAGAAGGCTGCAAGCAACATCAAAGTTGGCTGAGAGACATATGGATCTCTCAGGCCACTGGATGAATGTCTTTGGCTTAGGCTTTATCTGTTTATGAGCACAGCACAATAACAATTTCAATGCGGTACCTTCGTTTTCAATTATTAAAACTGGATTAGTTGATTTTAGCAGAATTATCTCTGGCAGGAATCTTGGCCCAACAATTTTAGGGAATAATAACTTTTATTTTCTGGGTTAAATAGTTTTCACACCCATATAATTAACTTATCACAACTGAAAAAGTTGTAGTCCCTTAATGGCCTTTAATCACTAAAAATATTTGTAGCTGTCGTCCCTCTGATATAATACACTCTATTATTTAGATAAAGACTACATTGTCGTCTCCTCTTACATTCTGA
>BLSH010020516.1:4214-18157 GCA_018402905.1 Glandirana rugosa
AAAAGATTTTGGTGAACAGATCGGGTGTGAGAAAAAAAAATTGTCACGGGTTCCGCAGATTGTATGATAAAAAAAAAGGAAATTTTCTCAAAATAAATATGAGTTGTGCATGTTAATGTCATGTCCTTGTCAGGATATCAACCCCTAGACATAGAGTCCCTCTCCCCTCTTCACATATGATAGAGACCCCATACTAACTCCTAAATATTCCCTAGTATCCACCTGATATTTCATACCTGAAAATATGGAGATACACTCAAGCTACTTGAATACTGCCGTCTAGAGTAGAGGCATGTACACACCAGGCAAAATAGACGTAACCTATTACTATACATTTACAGTTTATCTCACTCTCCGTGTACTGTGGAATAAATGATACGCTCCCGGATCAACAGAGCTATATGTTGATTCAAACAGTGACATGATTATATCGGGTTGTTCGGGTTTCCAAATGTAAAATGCGTGTATATCATTATTGCATCTGCTGTTCCTGTACTGTAATTGTACGTGTTGAGTATAAATAAAACTCTTTTAAAGGAAAAAAAAATAGTATGTTAGACGCCTTGGGCACTGTTAAAAAAAAAGAGTGTGGGCTAGACAAGTGGTTTTAGAAAAGTTTAGAGGAATAATGTCTGTAGCTGGGTCAAGCAAAGAGAGGGCTGTTTATTGGAACCTTGTCATTTTAAGGATGTACTTCTCCGATCTGTAACCAAGGCATCCCAATTTTAGTAAAAGGCTATGATGGTCAGTTTGGATTTAGCAAAGGCAAACTCCAATTTGAAGTGTACCTTGAGAATTCGGATAGTGTCTGATAATGTCGGTGGATTTGTTGATTTCCACTGTTTCGCCAATGCTAAGCGGGCAGCTATCAAAATATGAGTGCCCATTGTTTTGGAATGTCCAGGCCATGTGGGGATTGATAATCCCAACAGAAGAGCAAGAGGGGTCAGAGTAGGAGACGCTGGGCATATGGATGAAATAAAGGAGGATATCTCTTGCCAGAACTGCTTTATGTTGGGGCAATCCCACCATATGTGGCATAGAGTTCCTACCTCATTGCATTCTCTCCAGAATTTTGGTGATGTCACAGGGTAAATGGTGGCAAGTCTGGCTGGAGTAATGTACCACTTGTGATAATGTTTTTGTACGGCTTCCCAGTGAGAAATGCAATACGACAGGCGCAGAGGCAGAGTCAGGGCTTGATTCCTTCGTTGATTTGGAGGTGGGTTGTCCATGAGAGAGGACCAATAACTAGATGAAGATGATGCATGGTCATCAGATGGTGTGTTAAGCAGGTTGTATACCGAGGAAATTCCTTTTAGTATAGCATTTGGGAGAATGTCCTTCTTTGTCCACTAAATTTTGGATAGTATTGATCGAATTATGAGGTAAGGAAGGAAAAAATGTTTGTGGGGAGATTCCATATGCCTGTTGAAGGTATGAAAATGGGTGTATACCCGAGGTAGAGTATATTAGGCCCAGGTTAGTAATTCCCTTGTTCAGCCACGGTGAGAGATTTAGGTTCGGCGACAAGAGCTCTATGGTTTTTATGGGCAGGCGAGAGAGGATAGAGGATGGCAGACCTTTGCTGATTTATGTGATAGCTGACAATACTCGTATTGCTGCCTTTGTTGAGCTTAAAAACTGATGGTTTGGCTTACAATTGAGTAGGACGGCGCTGAGTAGGAGGTTTGTGTCTGAGTTGAGAGCTATGGCTTCAATTTCTTTCCAAGGTTTTTGGGAGTTGGTTAGCCTCCATTTCCTGAGTTGATCTAGAAGGATTGCTCTGTAATATGCTTGAATATTGGGAGCTCCCATACCTCCGTGTTGGACGGGGGTAAGGAGGATAGAGCTTTTCAGTCTTGGTTGATTCTGTTGCCATATAAAAGCATGAATTAGTCCTTGTAATTTCCTTAGCTGAGATGGGAGAAAGGGAAGGGGTATAGTGCGAAACATATAAAGTATGCGAGGAAGGAGAAACATGTTTGATTGAACGATTCTACCAGCCCATGAGACAGGGAAATGGTGCCTTGGATAGGCGCAGTAGCTTCCCTTAAGGTCGTTGTAGCTTACTCTTAACAAATTTTGGCTTGGGTATGTTAATTGGATTCCTAGATATGGAAGAGAGGAACTGGTGGACCATGCAAAAGGGGCTACCACTGTTATATCCTGTGTGGTTTGTGGGTCAATTCCTAGGTTTAGCATAATGGACTTGCTATGGTTGATCTTGTGTAGGGAGATCAAGCTGAAGTTGTCTAATATGTGTTGGACAGCCAGAAGGGAAGATTTGGGAATGGTCAAAGTGATAATGACGTCATTGGCATATAACCCAATTTTATGTTCTGTGTCCCCAACCGTGATTCCAGATATTGATGTCGATGATTGAATGATTTGTGCCAAAGGTTCCATGACCATGGCAAAAATCAGGGGGGAAAGTGGTCACCCTTGTCTGGTGCAATTAGAAATTTTGAAGGGGTCTGATACTATGCCTGATGTCCATACTCGTGCACTTGAGGAGGAGTAAAGACTTAATATAGCAGATAGAAAAGAACCTGCAAGACCAAATTTCCGGAGTACTGCTTCCATATACAGTATCTCACAAAAGTGAGTACACCCCTCACATTTTAGTAAATATTTTATTATATCTTTTCATGTGATAACACTGAAGAAATGACACTTTGCCACAATGTAAAGTAGTGAGTGTACAGTTGGTATAATAGTTTAAATTTGCTGTCCCCTCAAAATAACTCAACACACAGCCATTAATGTCTAAACCGCTGGCAACAAAAGTGAGTATACCCCTAATTGTGCACAAAGTGTCAATATTTTATGTGGCTACCATTATTTTCCAGCACTGCCTTAACCCTCTTGGGCATGGAGTTCACCAGAGCTTCACAGGTTGCCATTGGAGTTCTCTTCCACTCCTCCATGATGACATCACGGAGCTGGTGGATGTTAGAGACCTGGCACTCCTCCACCTTCTGTTTGAGGATACCCCACAGATGATCAATAGGGTTTAGGTCTGCAGACATGCTTGGCCAGTCCATCACCTTTACCCTCAGGTTCTTTAGCAAGGCAGTGGTTGTCTTGGAGGTTTGTTTGGGGTCATTATCATGTTGGAAAACTGCCCTGAAGCTCAGTCTCTGAAGGGAGGGAATCATACTCTGCTTTAGTATGTCACAATACATGTTGTCATTCATGGTTCCCTCAATGAACTGTAGCTCCCCAGTGCCGGCAGCACTCATGCAGCCCCAGACCATGAGACTCCCACCACCATGCTTGACTGTAGGCAAGAAACACTTGTCTTTGTACTCCTCCTCACCTGGTTGCCACCAAACACACTTGATACCATCTGAACCAAATAAGTTTATCTTGGTCTCATCAGACCACAGGACATGGTTCCAGTAATCAATGTCCTTAGTCTGCTTGTCTTCAGCAAATGGTTTGCGGCCTTTCTTGCACATAATCTTTAGATGAGGCTTGATTCTGGGATGACAGCCATGCAGACCAATTTGATGCAGTGTGCACCGTATGGTCTGAGCACTGAAAGGCTGACCCCCCCCCACCCCTTTAACCTCTGCAGAAATGCTGGCAGCACTCATACATCTATTTACAAAAGACAACCTCTGCATATGAAGCTGATAATGCACACTCAACTTCTTTGTTCGACCATGGTGAGGCCTGTTCTGAGTGGAACCTGTCCTGTTAAACCACTGTATGGTCTTGGCCACCGTGTTGCAGCTCAGTTTCAGGGTCTTGGCAATCTTCTTATAGCCTAGGCCATCTTTATGTAGAGCAACAATTCTTTTTTTCAGATCCTCAGAGAGTTCTTTGCTATGAGGGGCCATGTTGAACTTCCAGTGACCAGTTTGAGAGAGTGAGAGCGATAACACCAAATTTAACACACCTGCTTCCCATTCACACCTGAGACCTTGCAACACTAACGAGTCACATGACACCAGGGAGGGAAAATGGCTAATTGGACCCAGTTTGGACATTTTCACTTAGAGGTGTACTTACTTTTGTTGCCAGTGGTTTAGACATGAATGGCTGTGTGTTGAGTTATTTTGAGGGGACAGCAAATTTACACTGCTATACAAGCTGTACACTCACTACTTTACATTGTAGAAAAGTGTCATTTCTTCGGTGTTGACACATGAAAAGATGTAATAAAATATTTACAAAAATGTGAGGGGTGTACTCACTTTTGTGAGATACTGTATGTCCAGTGGATCCTGTCAAACGCCATTCAGGGAAAGGAATAGAGAAGGCGTCCGACTATGTTCCACCCACTGAATGAGGTCAATGAGACGACGGGTGCCATCCGACACCTGTCACCCTGGTACAAATCCCACTTGATCAGGGGGGATTATTTGGGGGATGATTGAAGATAGGTGTTGTGCTAATAGCTTTGCATATAGCTTAGTGTCCGAGTTTATGAGTGAAATAGGTAGTTAGCAGGATTATCAGGAGATTTGCCTGGTTTTGGTAGTGTGACCATTAGAGCTTCTAATGATTCTTTGGGGATAATACCTGTAGTGGCAAAGTGGTTATAGGTAGTGCAGAGATGAGGGCTGAGAAGCTCATAGAAATGTATATAGTATTCGTTTGGGAAACCATCAGGACCCGGGGACTTATGTAAGGGGAGTTGTTTTATGGCTTTGAGTACTTCTATGGAGGAGAAGGGGGTTGAGAGGGATTCCAACTGAGCAGGAGATATAGCAGGAAGGTGGATTGCTGAGAGGGAGGCTTCAATATTTGCATGGTTAGGGGTAGCTAAACGATCGGTGTCTTTGAGATTGTACAGCTTAGCATAGACGGTACTACATTTGTTTGCTATGTCTAGTGGGTTAATGATGGGGATTTGTGAGAAATTTATTTTTTTTTTTAGTAGAAAGTTAGTATTTCATTTGTTTGGCTAGAAATGCACCTGGCTTGTTGGCAGAGGCATAAAATTGAAGTTTGAGTAGTAATCAACTTGTTTGTAGGTGCTCACTAAGTTGGTACCTAAGTTTTTTTAATTCTGTAAAAATATTTGTTTTAATAGGGTCTCTGTAGTGATTGAGTGTGATTTTTTTTGCCTGAGCACCTAGTTTTATGAATAGATCCTGTAGAGAAGCCTTATGTGCATGCCAGATTATGAAGTGATCATCAATCGAATGGGAGTTGTGGTGTAAGTAGTTTTCAATCTCGGATCGGATTTTCTTTTCAAATAAGGGGTTGGTAAGCAGGGAGGAGTCTCCATACGGTATATTTTGGAGAGTGATTGCTAGTGAAAAGTTTGATAGAGACTGGCGCATGGTCAGACCATGTGATCGTACCAATTTTTGCTTCTGCAACTGTTTGCAATAAGTATTTATTGGTAAGGAATAGGTAAATCTGGAAGTAAGAACTTTGGAAGTGGGAATAGAAAGTGTAATCTCGTTCCTCGTCATGTAGGCACCTCCAGGGATCATATAGGTCTTCTTTTTTAAGCAAAGAGGCCAATGCGGATGGTCTGCGTTTCTTTGAGTTAGAAGTGTCAATAGTTGTGTCAATTGTATCATTGAAGTCTCCACATGTTATTACCGGATTTGATCTATATGGTGCTAGTTTAGTAAGAAGTTTTGAGTAAAATTTTTTCTGACCTTTGTTAGGCGCATAGAGATTGACTATGGTGAGACGGTGGTTCTCAATTGTTGTGGATAGAATCAGATACCTGCCTTCTTCATCTATCTCGCAATGGTGAGGTGTGAATGAGACAGGCCCTTTATGGCAATCATGACACCATTTTTCTTTTTGGGCGCATTAAAAGCAATGTGGGTATCATTTATGTGAGCAGATGGGAGGTTTAATTTTAGAAAAATGTGTCTCGTGGGCACAGAGTATATCCGCATGTTGGGTCAAATAGAAGATTTCTTTTGAATGGAGAATTCCGGCTTTTGACATTAATTGATGTGAGTGTCAAGGCCATGTTGATCTATATCACCCGGAGGGTGTGAGCATGAGGAATGAGACCACACTTGAGATGCTACTTGGTCGGGTACAAAAAGGTTATCAAGCCAGACTACTACCTTATAAAAAGATGCACAGTATGCAAGTTAACATTTATGTGATAACAGACAGCAGCAAATATTTCTTATCTGGTTATATAATATGAAATACCTCTAAATAGTAAAGTCAACAAACTAAAATGCAGTGGTGTGCTGCTGTGCTGTGCAGTAACCTGGGGGGGGGGGGGGGTGGAACGAGAGCATGACAATAGTAGCTTTTAGTTTTGTCTTTATCATGTGCCGAATTGCAGGAAGTTGGAGGGGCTGGTTGGAAAACTCTACTCCCAGATGTATTGGTGTGAAGAGGTAGCAACCCCCAATTGGTTAAATTTTTGTGCCCGTCTTTGGGGTTGAGGATGGGAATTACTTGTTGTTGGTAGGTAACCAACAGTTTGGCTGGGAAGCCCCATTTATAAATGATCTTATGCTCTTGGAGAGTTGATGTGATGGGGGTGAAAGTTCTGCGCATCTCCCTAGTTTCAGGAGAGAGGTCAGTGAACATTAGAATGTTGGCATACGGTGCTGGTAGGGGTCTCCTGGCTTTGGCAACAGAGAGGATTTGTATTTTCACATTATAATAATGTATCCACACCAGGAGATCTCTTGTGATGTCAGCGGGAAGGTGGGCAAGCTTAGCAATTCTATGTGCCCGATCAATAGTGAGATCACGTGCGTTTAAACGAGGGAGCAGTTTTGAAGAGTTGCTGTAGATATTGAGTGAGCTCGTTTGATTTAATTGATTCTGGTATGCCCCTGAACTTAATATTATTCCGCCTAGAGCGGTCCTCTAAATCTGCCAATTTCACTTGATGCATTGGATTTCTTCTGTATGGGGGTCATGGGCATCTAAGAGCTCATTGTGGACTTTGGCATAATCTTGCATATTTTCTTCTAGCACATCTGCCCTTTCCTCTAGGCAGTCCATTTGGACATGCCGGGTGTTCCCTGGTCTGTCTGCTCTCAGTTCGACAGTGTCGCAGGTGTGCTAGTCGCCTTGGGTTGCGATGGATCCGAGCGATGGAGCAGAGCTTGGGAGTTACACCTCCATCTTAGTCCACAAGCAGGCCACACCCCCAAAAATAAAAGTTATTTTGGAAATGAAAGGCTAAGGAATCAAAACCTTGCGGATGCATCGGCAGCATGTGAAATGCAGATTTAATGTCTGACTTTGCTAATAATGCTCTGCAACCAAGTTGTCTCAGTAGCTCAAGTGCTTCATCGAATGATGAATAGGAAACCGGGGCGTCAACTCCTGAAACATCATCATTAAGTGATCAATTCGTCAGATAAGATAGATGGTGTATTAAACGAAAGCTACCTTGTTCTTTTTTGGGAACAATACCCAATGGGGACAGCCTAAAGTTTGCAAATGGCAGAAGGGAAAAGGGGTCAGCTACCCTTCCTGCTAAAATTTCTTTAGAAATCTTTTTTTTTTTTAAACAATTTTATTGCAAATTGCATCAGTTACAAATAAAATATACCACATAATGTGGTTTCAGTTAATAACAAGTGTTTCGTATAAGTTTAGAGCATCCAACAATAGGCAATTATTGACAATGATCTATCATATATCAAGATAATAGTCATCTGTGAAATATATGATGGGGGGGATAGATAACAGTGAGGAGTAGAGGAAAAGGGGAAAGGTAGGTAATAGAGTCAGAAAATTTAAATTTTAAGTACTTTACTTACTTATCCTTCTAATAGGGTTTCCCGTAAGGGATAACCATGCTTGCCATTGCCCATTAAATTCTTCAGTAGACATTTGTGTTTTGGCAAACAGGTATTCCATGAGAGCGTTGTCGTTGAGAATAGTGACTACTTCTCTCAGTTTAGGGACTTCATCTTGTTTCCAGTGATGGGCAATAGATAAGGGAGCGGCTATTAGCACATGTGTTACTATGGGGTGGAATTTGGAAGGCCACTGAGAGATCTCAAGACCGAAAAGCGCCATCTGGGGGGTCAACTGTTTAACAATTTTAGTGATATCTTGCATTAAGCCTGCCACCTCTGTCCAGAATCTCCTTATAGGATGGCATTCCCACCATATGTGCAGAATGTGACCATCTGTATTACAGTTTCTCCAACATTTGTGGGACGTGGATATCCGTGCCAGCTTCATTGGTGTATAGTACCACCGATGTAGGATTTTCATCAGGGTTTCCCAATGGGAAATGTTTTTGGAGAATTTCAGGGGAGTCTTTATTGCTCTGTACCAAAGGAGAGGAGGAGTTTGTATTTGCAGTGATGTTTCCCAATATTGGAAGGTTGGAGGGTAGTTTTCCTGTTTGTGTTTTTGAAGAATGCCATAAAGGTGGGATATTCCTTTGGTTCTATCTTTTTGGCAGTTGAATAAGTCTAGGATATCCTTTGAGACCTCCTTGGTAGAAGTTGGTATTTTATTGAGGATATGACGGAGCCTAAGGTATAAATAAAAATCTCCTTTGCTGATGTCAAATTGATCTTTTAGGTGTTGGAAGGTCGCTAGTTGGTCCCGGAGAAAAAGGTCTTAAATTTTGTTGATACCTTTCTGGTTCCATCTGTGTATTGGGAGGTCTGGAGAGATGATTGTCAGGGCTGACACTGGGAGTTGATAGAGTGCCTGTGGGTTTATCCCTGCTGTAGATTGTATTATCGATTTCCAGATAGTAAATGCACCATTGAGTGTTGGTAGGGCTGATCGGGTTGGTATGTGTCCTAACCATTGTGCAGAGAGTCGAAGTTGGGTTCTGCTCTATGACATGGGCTTCTATCAAAGTCCAAGGGGAGTGTGAGTCCATAGTCCAGAGCTTCCTTATCTGGTCAAGTAGGGTTGCCTTATAGTATGTTTGTAGATCCAGAACGCAGGTTTTAGGAGTGCAAAGCAGTGTGGATTTGAATCGGGGTTTGCCTGCTGCCCATAAAAAAGTATTAAAAATTGTTTGTAGTCTCCTTATATCTGATTTCAGCAGCGGTAGAGGTAGAATCCTGAAGGTGTATAATACATGTGGGAGAAGGAACATCTTGGACAGTGCTATCTGTCCCGCCCAAGAGGCCCCAGTTGTCGAGAGAGCTTTGACTGTTGTGTGTAGTTTCTGTTCTAAGAGGATGAGGTTAGTTCTAAGAAGGGTGTTGGAGGGAGACACTAGCTGAATGCCCAAATATTTCAGAGATGAGTTTGGGCCCAGGAGAAAGGGGCTAAGGCCGATATTTCCGATTTCAATTGTGGTGTGATAGATATGCCTAGCATGGCCGATTTGGAATTGTTCAGTTTGTATGAAGATATTTGACTAAATTGGTATAGTAGGTCACATAGATGTGGGAGTGAGTTCAGAGGGTCTGTGAGCCATACGATTATGTCGTCGGCATAAAGACCAATTTTGTGGGAAGATTGTCCAACTGTAAGGCCAGATATGCCTATGTATGACCTGACAGTTTGAGCTAGGGGCTCAATTGCAAGTGCAAACACCAATGGGGATAAGGGGCAACCCTGCCTAGTCCCGTGATCACAAAGGGGGTCGAGATCACACCCGATGTGAGCACCCTTGCGCTAGGGGATGAGTACAGACCCAGGATAGCTTGCAGGAATTGTCCCCGTATGCCATATTCTTGTAGGGCTTCTTTCAAATAGAGCCATTTTATTCTATCAAACGCCTTCTCTGCGTCAAGTGAAATCAGCAGAGAAGGCGTTCGACTCCGCAAGGCCCAGTGGAGCAGGTCCACAAACCTTCTGGTACCATCCAAGGCCTGGCGGGAGGGTATAAATCCCACCTGATCCGGGTGTACAAGGCTGGTAGACAGTCAGCTAGGCGGTTGGCTAGTAATTTCGTGTAGAGTTTGAGATCTGTGTTAAGTAGCGATATTGGGCGATAATTGGCTGGGTCATGTGTAGGTTTACCTGCTTTGTGGATCGTGGTTATTATGGCGTCTACGTTTTCTGAGGGGATTTCCCCTGTTGATAAAAATTCATTGAATAGATGTGTTAAACGTGGAGCTAATTGATCTGTGTAGGTTTTGTAATACTCGTTAATAAAACCATCTGGGCCTGGGGCTTTGTGTGAGGGGAGGTTTCTAATGGCTTTTTGGATCTCCTGAACTGAGAACGGGGTAGATAGTGCGTCTAGCTGTTCAGGGGAGATCTTTGGAAGGTTGAGGTTGTTAAGGAAGTTCCTAATCTCAAGTTGAGGTTCATTTGGTGATTGCGACAAATTGTAAAGTTTTGAGTAGAAGGCGCTAAAGCTATCAGCTATGTCTTTTGGGTTGCTCAGTCTGTTTCCCTGTTTGTCTAGGAGGAAAGGGATCTTGGATTGGGCCTCTCTTCGTTTGTACTGTTGAGCTAAAAATTTTCCCCCCTTATTCCCTTGAGAGTACCAAGTGAGTTGTAGACGTCTCAGATAGTAGTCGTAATTTTTCCGGAGGTATGTGCTAAGATCATTTCTCAGTTTACTGAGGTCATCTGAGAGTGAATGGGAAGGTGATTGTTTATTAATTGTTTCTAATGTTTTAATTTGTGATAGTAGAGCATTTATGTGTTGAGTCCTTTTCTTTTTCTCCTGAGCCCCATATTTCAACAGTATCCCCCTCAAAACTAATTTGTGTGCATTCCAAAGGGAAGAGTGTTTAGCAACGGTGTTATCATTAGTAGCAAAGAAACTCAAGATCTCAGATTGGACCTGTTCCCTTGTGTCCTTGGTCAGTAATGCAGTTGGGTTTAAACGCCACCTAGTGTTCCTAGGTGTTGGGGAGGATAAAGCTACGGTGATGGATACTGGGGCGTGATCAGACCATTTTATAAGCCCTATTTTGGACTGGGTAATTTTTTGGAGCAGGACCTTGGAGGTTAGGAACAGGTCTATCCTTGAGTAGGATTTCTGGGTAGAAGAGTAAAAGGAGTAGTCCCTCTCAGTGCCGTGTTGGCATCGCCAGGGGTCGCACCAGTCCTCTAGTGAAACGAAAGAAGCTAAGGCCGTTGATTTTCTCCTCTTAGTATTGGAGGTGTCAAATTGGGGGTCTATAATATCATTGAAATCACAGAAAATTATAATTTGATCTTTCGGGAAAAATTGTAGCTTTTGGAGGATCTTTTTGTAAAGTATTTTTTGGTGGGTATTAGGGGCATAGATGTTTACTATAACTAAGGGATGGTTGTTGAAGGTGGCTGAGAGGATCAAAAATCTGCCTGCGGGGTCTGCTTCAATACTTTGTAGGGAGAAAGCTACCTAGTTTATGTGAGCAGGGCGGGTGGTTGTGATCTAAGAAATGTGTCTCCTGCACACATAAGACGTCTGCCTTTTGGAATATGGCTTTTCTCCATAGTAAGGATCTTTTGAAGGGGCTGTTAAGACCCTTGGCATTCAACGAAAGGATCGAGATTGACATTCTGCTACCCCTGAGGAGCCGGACTGGCACAGAGATGGACTATGGTAGAGGGGGTGTGAATAGAAGAAAAAGCAGTGATTTCCCTTTTAGGGTCTATTTCGCCTGAAATAGACTTTTCACACACAGTTTGAACATGATTTTACAACACTAATATGGCTCCCTCTGCCTGAAATAGACTTTTCACACACAGTTTGAACATGATTTTACAACACTGATATGGCTCCCTCCGCCTGAAATAGACTTTTCACACACAGTTTTAAGATGATTTTATAACACTGATATGGCTCCCTCCGCCTGAAATAGACTTTTCACACACACTTTGATGATGATTTTAGAACAGTAATCTTTCCCTTAAAGCAACAGCTGGAACCTTTCCCTGTACAAGTTGGAGATGATTTTAGAAGAATAATCGTTCCCTTAAAGCAACAGACTCTACCTAGTCCAGTCAGATCGTTCTGTGCAGCAGAATGAGGTGTGAAATCTGTCCCTCAAAGCACCAGTACTAGTATCTCTCCCTAGTCCACAATCAGAACATTCAGTAATGCAGGATGAGATGTTCTGCAATCTGTCCCAGTAGCATCCTCTCCCTAAACTATCCTGAGAGCATATGACATGCAGCACGGTGACTCCAGCCCCATATAGAGGCTGGGTCACATGGCGCACTGGCCAATCACAGCCATGCCATTAGTAGGCATGGCTGTGATGGCTTCTAGGGAAAATCAGTGAAACACTTGTTGATTGGCTGCCCTTGGCAGCTTTTCAACACGTGTAATAAAATACCAGAACCCCGGACCCGAACCCGGACTTTTTTTTAAAAAGTCTGGGTTCAGGTCCGGGTCCCGGACACCCAAAAGTTCGGTACGGACGCAAACTTTACAGTTCAGGTTCGCTCAACTCTAACTAGAACCATTGGTAAATATTGCAATGTGCGGTATTAGATGGTCAAAAGTGCTGAGTGCCAAAGAGATATGTTAAGGTGAAAAAAAATATAAGGTGCTAAGTATAATAAAAGTCCAAGTGCAATCCTTAAGAAAGGTGCATAAAAATACAGAAAGCAAGTGATAATTTCAAATCATAAACACAATACCATGTGCATAGCCATATAGGTTGCTGGATGTATAACAAAGATACAAGTGCGATATTTAAATCATAAAAAATAGTATCATAGATAAATATACCCCAAAAGACATGTATGTTGTGTTATGTGGTATCTCATAGCATATAATCCAGGTGTTCTTCCAATGATCCAATAGAAATATATAGGCTGTCAACAAGCCAAAACCAGAGGTGAAAATCACAATAGCCACCACCGGGTGGAGCTGAAGAGACGGCTTCTAATCCCCTTCATACGCATAATCCCTATATGTCCCTAGCCCAGGAATCCGCTGCATGCGGGCTAGTACATTGTTCCCAGGATCCAGTACATAAAAGCAAATAGAGATCCAAATGAATTCTCAATGCAAAGTGTCGCAAGGAATATAATATTCTACTCACTGTAGTGGCTGGAGAAGTCAGACATTCAGGAAGTCCGTGGCTGGCGTCCTATCGCTTGCTCAGCCCAGGGACTGTGGGTGCGTGATGACGCAATGGCTCCGCCTTATGTGTTTCGTCATTGGACGTCGTCTGAGGCAGCCTATTAATTATATTAATATAATTACAATATGTCAATGAAATCACCCTTCCAAATATTTTCCTGAATTTGCCAGATGAAAACCCAGAGGTGAGACTTCACATGGCATGGGCTCTTTAAAAGAAGTCTCTCCCACTACAGGAGAAGTGAGCCTTAATGCAGGAGAGGGGTTAACATTTGTCTGCACCAATATTCTATGCCCCTTCCAACTATGTGTGCCCTTTTATATTTTTTAAAATATATTCGCTAAAGAATTAACCAATGCATTCAATCCAGATATATTACCACATGATAATATCTCACCACCAGAATTCATTGCTTGCACTGTGTTGGCCACTATAGGGGCTGGCTGAGTAGCACTGCTTTGTTCTTGTTGAAGTGCATTCCTGTGAGTAATGCCCCTAGCTTCCTCCTTGCCTTCAGGCTGTGGAGAAGCAACCTTTTTTTGTTTTTTCTTCTTCCATCCCAGCTGTTGGCGTGTACTATGCATGTCCACAGCTTTGTCCCCCATTGTTCCAGGGGTTGGAGAGGCAGAGGAGCCAGGCGGGGCCTCACTGCAACCCTCCTCCAAAGAGTGTACCTCCCAAACTCTCAGCCCTTTCAATGAGGCGACAGACAAGGCTCTCTGTTCTTTCTAGCAAGTGACGCTTCATGCTGAGTCCCGGTCCAGTTCTGAAGGCAGGGAATAATGGCCTTGACCCCTTTTTTATATTTCAATATTTTATTAGGTTTTACAATGTTACAGTTTATTTAACATGCTCAGTACATATGATCATACAGTAGTTCCGACTGGTAGCATTAGAGAGTAACAATGGCTATGCACAATGAACCTTCATGGGTGGTGTGTAAACAGAGAACAAGAAAACTTGTTGGGTTACAGGAGATACTGATAATAATAGGATGTTACCAGATGGGGGGGGGGG
>BLSH010020516.1:21439-33194 GCA_018402905.1 Glandirana rugosa
GTACCTGTGGTCGCTCAACGTTGTCTACCCTACTTCTCCAGGTCGGGTGGGCCAACAGGTGGGTGGTTGACTACGACTGTCGGGTCCTGAGGTGAGTCGTCATGGCAAACGGACTTGACAAAGTGATCCAGGATGGGAGGTCAAAAGCAAACCATCTGGATCGTGGGGGGAAACGGGAAAAACTCGTGTCGCCTATTTGACGCATGACTCCGGCACTAGAAGAGGAGTGCCAGAGGGGAAAAAATGACAGTGATGGACCTATGGTCTTAACAAGAGTGGGGTGAGTTTTTTGGATCTTGTGTTGTCAATGGATGTTGTGAAGGTCCGACTTACTACGGCGAGTTTTAGAATAGAGACTTACAGTCTCCTGAGTTGAGTGGTATGTTTTCTTGAGTTGAGTCCTCTGACATTCAGAGATAAGATTTTGAGCGGCATCATTCAGCCTGGAAGTGTTGTAGGTAACTGTTGTGTTCTAGGTTTTTTGAGTGGGGTGAGAACAATTCTGGTATCCAGGTAGTGACAGTAAAAAAGGGGAGACCGTGAGGAGAAGATCACGGCCTCAGTACGCAGTTTATCCGCTGTGCTCAAAAAGGGCAAAGGGGGGTGCTAGGTCTACCAAACGAAAACTGGAGGGTAGGACCTAGTGAAACAGTTCAGGCAAACGGTACTGCTGAGTGGAGTCCTGGGCTGTCAGCATCAGTTGGTGGGTGGACAACCGGGTGGGCTGGACCTCTTCATCCCATCTGTTGCAACTCGCTGGTGTCCATGGGGGGGTTGTAGCGGTCCTGGTTGATGGTCGTGTCCTGTGGCAGGATATGCCAGGCGTGTAGGAGGCGGAGGCCCTCTTGTAGTGTACGTGCCACAAATGTTTTGTTGAGGTGGGTGATCAAATTTTGTTCGGAAAGCCCCATTTGAAGGGAATCTTGTGGTTGAACAGGGCTTTTGTGATTGTGGCTAACTGGCGTTGATTGTCCATTGTAGTTTTGGACAGATCTGCATATAGTTGGATGGCGTTAAAGGGGTCCAGCAATCTGTTACCTCTCCTCGATGCATACATAACTCTTTCTTTGGTGTTGAAGAAATGTATACGGGCCAGTACGTCTCTGGGGGTGGCCGGGGGGAGGTGCGAAGGCTTCGGTAGTCTATGTGCTCTGTCTATTTCCAGTTCTCTGTCTGTCAGGTCCGGGATGAACGCCCGCATTAGAGACTGAAGGAAGGTCTTCAGGTCTAATTGTTGGATCGACTCTGGAACATTGCGAAATTTAATGTTATTTCTGCGTGAGCGATCTTCTAATTCTGCCAATTTGAGATGGATCGATTGGATATCTTCTTCATGTGTGGTGATCGCATCCACCATGTCGTTGTGGGCTCTTGGAAGTTCTCCGACCGTCTTTTCTATGGTCTGGATGCGTTGTTCATGATTCTGTACAGTGGACATCAGGGGGGAGATTACTGAGGAGAGGTCCAGGTGCAGAGTGTGTCTTAAAGATAATAACATGTTTTTAATGACCTGTTCAGAGACAGGTTGGTCAGATACTGGGAGGTCACCCAGTGCTGAGTTAGCATGGGACGAAGGGAGAGACAGAGCGTTCGGAGGAAAGAGCGAGTGCGCAACCGTTGCTTCGGTCTGAATGAACGGAGGAACGATCGAGCGGGCGGCTTCGGGTTCCTCCGTTCTAAGTCTGGACTTCGCTGGGCTTGAGATAGTGGGGGAGGGCGGGGGAGACAACTCACCCGATGCGCTCGGAGGAGTGGAGGATCCATGTGATTCGCCAGAGAGTGGAGAGGAGATCTTAGTTGCTTCCCCTGCTGTGGGGTCAGCGCCATCTTGGGTCCCCATGAGGCCCGGAGCGGAATAAAAGTCTGTCAATTTCCTAGGAGCTTTAAATTCTTTTCTTCTTTTGGTCATCTCTGAGGGTGCTAGAGGTTGTCGGGTACAGGTAGAGTTGGTGTAGAGCCTGTTGTCGGTCGAAAATAGGTGGATTTTAGCCGTTTAGCACAGGAGCTATGGAGTTAAGCAGCCATTCAGCAGTGTCGTCAGGCCACGCCCCCGGCCTTGACCCCTTTTTATATGCTCCTGAAGCATGGGCTTTTTGCACCCCGCCAATTTAGACAATCAGTCTACTGTTGCTCTGCAGTGCATTCTCCAGTCTGTAACTTGTTGCTGTGCAGAAAATGCTGCTTGTAGCCAATGGCAACCTGCAGAGAGATGACAGCCAGACACCTGCAATGCTCCTTTGAGCTATACCATGAGGGTCCCACATATTGCTAAGGACCTGACATGAGAACTACACCTATCCCTATTACTTCTGAGGAACTCTCCACTATACATAAACTTTGGAATGACAAAAAAGGCTAAACCCCCAGGTGTGGGATTTTAATGGTAGGCATTACACTAAAATATTTAAACCATAATAATTTTATTGATTAGTTTAAAACATGTGGATAAGAAATCACAATTGATTGCATAGAAAGTACGTCAAATTAAAAATACAGGCTGTATATACATATGTTGATTGAAATGATAGATGTACAAGCTAATACTGGCTCCATTCACCCGACGTTTCAGGTACTTAAACCTTTCCTCAGGGTTGTTTTATAGGAGAATCTTGACTGTCATGACAGTAATTAGACAAACATTTAATGGTGTGCCGTGAACCATATAGAGATACTTGTATTACCTATCATGGTTTTAATGGGGTCCCCAATCAACCAGAAAATGGAAGGGTGCCCCATGGGGATGAAAAAAATGCCTCACCCGCTGCCTCGTGGAGGTCCTCCCACTATGGGTTAGGCCGCTGTCTGGGTGGTCAGGTAGGGTGCCTTTCATCAACAGTGGTTGTTATAGTATCAACATTGATAATAAACATGTCACTTTAACTGAGATCAGTATTTTATCAAAATACCCGGTAATGCAGGATATCAACCAATCTGCTGGTCAAGGTGGGAAAGTAAAGTCCCCAATGTATCACCCATAGAAGCTGGTCAATGCCTGTAAGGAACGAATGGGTAGACTAATTTAGTGCCACAGCAGAGAGAGGAGCATGCTAGGCACAGAGGAAAATCCCCCCTCCATAGTATACAAAATTGTAGCAGTTTACTTGTGTCTGGAGACGTCCAAATCCTGGCTCAGCAGCACATCAGTGAGCCGAGAGGAAGAATTAAATATGGCGGACCATGGCCACGTGGAGAAGTGGCAGCTGATTGGATCAAACAGGTTGTGAAGCATACGGCCCCACCCCACAGTGATGTGGGGCGGTGCCATGCGCTCCAAAGCCTCAGATGCATGAATGCGGCCACGCAAATGGTATGCACCAGCACTGCTAGGGAAGCACCGGCACACAGTACATCCGCTAACACCGCTATTTTAGGCCCCACGCCATGGAGAACCCTTTGTGCGCTGGGTGAGGATAGCAATGGGGGGCAGAACTCTATCCCGGGCATGCTCACCACATATTCTGCTGGCTTCACCAGGTCTTCGCAGGTCTTCCCATTACAGCACACAGACATAACAGAAAACTGAAAAAGGCATTTAATGTTAAAGGAAAATACACTATAAATAGAGTGTGCGGCCTAAGTCCTATAATAGAATAGGGCTCAAAACATCAAACGGTGGTCCCACAGTATTGTGTCCATGTACTGTATATAACACTCTAACTATAATATCGAGCTGTGAAACAGCCATTTTACGATTATTGTAGGATATAAAAATCCAAAAGTATACAAATAAAGCTAATAGTAGGATATAATAATCTGAAGGTCCATGCATACAGCTGTGGGGACACAGTTGGAAACAAGATAAAAGGGGGGAACATAGATTACCAAAGAGAAAATTGACACTATTCTTCCCATCCCCCAATTTGAAACCTTTCAAAAAGGGTCGATAACTGGCTATATGATTTAAGCCCAGGGGGGAGGTGACCCTCAAATTCACTATCCCATGAGTTTCTTGCTGGAGTAAAATTTTATTCCAGTCCCCCCCTTCTGCATTGGGGTGCACTCGATCCAACACCAAAATTTTGATGGGAGGGAAAAAAATGTGATTAATGTCTCTCAGATGTCTTTCCAGGGGTAGATCAGGATCACTTTTCTTCATGCTTAGTATGTGTCTGTACAATCTTTTGGATAGTTCTTGTTTTGTCTTTCCTATGTAAAATGACCCACAAGGGCAGGAGAGAAAGTAGACCACTCCCTTGGTTTTACAATTCGCAAAATGTAGGGGTCTGAAAATTTGGTAATGTGGTAATTTAACATTAGGATCTATGTTCATAAATTGGCAATAATAGCAGCCACCACATCTAGATTGAAGGGTCTTTCCTAAAGTTGTCTGTAAATTCACTGTGAATCAAACTACCCCTCAGGGATTTAGATCTACAAAAGGTGACCAATGGATGTCTTGCAATATGAATGTTCAAGACGGGATCAATCTGCAACAGGTGCCAATGTTTGGATATGACGTTTTTGATTATTTTATGTTGTTTGTTGTACTTCATGATGATCCTTACAGAACCTGATTGGGTCATAGTGGATCATGACAAAATTTTGTTTTTAGATAGGAGATCTTGTTTTGAGTTGTTTTTGGCACTTTTAAATGATTTGTAAGACATTTACGTGAATATCCTCTTTGGAGTAGTCTATCGCATAAATTGTCTGCTTCTTTTTTTAAATTGATTTCATCCAAGCAATTGTGGCATAGCCGCAAATACTGGCTGTAAGATAATGATTTTATAAGAAGTTTAGGGTGTGAGCTGGTTGCGTGTAGTATTGTATTATATGCTGTTTCTTTCCCAAAGAGAGTGCTGGACAATTTCCCATCACTGTCTTTCATTATTGTCACATCCAAGAATGTGATTTCTGTAGTGCTGGAGGACATAGTAAATTTAAGATTGAAGTCATTTGTGTTTATGGTGGACATCCATGTTTCAAGAGACTCAATAGTGTCCGTCCACATCATGAAAACATTGTCAATATATGGATACCAGATCAAGATATGATCTGTCGAGGGGGGCGTGGCTTGCGCGCGCGCGGTGATGGCTGCTTAAGCCAAGAGCTCCTCAACAGACCGGACCCTGAGCGATGATACAGCGGCGCCTCACCACCTAACACGGCCACAGAGCGGTCATGGAAACCCTCGCAACCCGGGCTACTGCGCAGCGAAAGAGGAAGGAGTCCCGCCATCCCCAGAAAGTGACGGACTTCTTCTTTCGGCCAGCGCTGGATCATGGAGGAGGGCAAGATGGCGACGGCCAGCAGGCCACGATCAGATCCTCGCCCTACACTGACCTTCCAGAAGCAGATGGAGAGAATGGTCAGGAACATCGCCTCATCTCCCCACAACTCTCCCAACCTGCGAGCCCTACCTCACACAGCCCAGCGAAGGCAAGGATGAGGATGGATTCACCTCGCCATGAGGCCGCCGCAGTGAGTACAGACCCCCGGGCCGGAGGCCCTGACATAACACTGTCACCAATAGCAACATTCCCCACCACGGGACAACCTGTACTAGACACCACAATGAAGGACATGCTAATTTCACTGCAATCTTCACTTATGTCCAGCCTAACCTCCCTAATTCACAAAGTCACCACTGACATGCAGCGGATGGGAGATAGGGTGCAATACATGGAGACTAAAATGGCAGAGTGCACACACACAGTCAATGATCTAGTGGATGTCTATGAGGAACAAAAGGAAGAAAACTGGTGGGTGAGATCCAAGCTAGCAAACTTAGAAGATCGCAGTCGCCGCAACAACCTAAAGCTGAGAGGCGTTCCAGAATCAGTCATGCCACACGATCTTTAAAAATATGCTACAGACTTGTTCTCTTCACTTTTACCAGAAATGCCACCACTGGAACTTTTGATTGACAGGATCCATAGGATCCCAAAACCAGCCCATCTTGCGGACACAGTCCCAAGAGATGTCCTATTAAGGATCCATTTCTTCTCCACCAAGGAGCAAATAATGGCAAAGACCAGGGCCCTGAAAAACCTCTCTCACCCCTACAAAGGCGTACAGGTGTTTCCTGACCTTTCCCAGCACACCCTTCAAATGTGGAGGCAGTTGAAGACAATAGCAAAAGCACTTACCAATCATAAATTGATATACAAATGGCGCTACGCAGCCACTCTAATGGGGACAAGAAACGGTAACCACCACTCCATATCCTCACTAGAGCATGGCCTAAAACTTCTCCACTCTTGGGGAATTATCCCAGAGCATACAGAAGATGGTAACAAACCTCCTCCCAGGGACCGGCCGCAGCAAAGAGGGATACCTCATAAAGGCTCCCACCACTGACACTAAGATAAGAGCCTGTCAGCACACAATCTGCGAGGCATCTCCGGTCTGAACACAGCTCATGCGAACTTACTATCTGAACTTTACCCCCTCACAGCAGCAACCTAGGGTTACACAGCTGCGTTTGAGTACTATACCCTTGGGTATCTCTTATATGCATCGTATTTTCCAGTTGTTTATATTGCTATTTTTGTTCCTCTCCTCTCTTTTTCTACTTTTTTGTTTATCTCCCACATCTTAAGTACACATCTCTACTGGATCAATCTTCCCCACGGCAACTAACAAGAGCACAATCGGAGAATCGTCTAAAGGACCGCATCTGACAACATATTACCCTCCAACTAAGCATTCTCGCTGAAGACCACCACTCCAGAACAGCACCAAGATTCCACTAACTGTGAGTAATACAAGCAACAACCCTTTCACATCACTATGCCCATCAAAGTATTATCCCTGAATGCAAACGGGCTGAATCATCCCGCTAAACGCTCCTCACTTTGTAAACTGGCGACCACTACTAACTGTGATGTACTTTGCGTCCAAGAGACCCACTTTTTAAAGGATAACCACCCACCCTGCAAACATCACCAATTCCCACATATATTTGAGGCTTCATACCTCAAAAAGCAAAGAGGCATCTTCATAGCTATAAAGGACTCTGTCCACTTTCAACTACACCACTCAGTGAGCGACCCAGAAGGGCGCTTTCTGATCCGGATGTGCTCTATAAATTCTATCCCCTTGACTCTGGTTCCTCTCTACGCCCCCAACCAAAGGCAAATCCCCTTTTTGAAGAATACTCTGGGACAGATCGAAAAGCTGAAACAGGGTAACCTCCTACTATGTGGAGATTTTAATCTAATACCTGATAATTCCATGGACACATCTGGAAAGGGCCGCTTGTTCAATGACAATGACCTATATGACATTTGGCGCTGCTGGCATGCCAGCGAAAGGGATTACACCTTCCTATCACCCAGGCATCACACTTATTCAAGAATTGATCTGTTTGTATCTAACAGGGAGTTATTGCAAAATGTCACCTCAGTGGACATTCTACCCACCACCTGGTCGGACCATGCCCCGATCACCTTGACCTTAGCAGACACTAACTGCGGCATTAAACCGCACCTATGGCGTGCCAGCAATTTCCTCATTCACAATAACAAATATAATGCTGCACTAAAGACAGCAACTAGTAGATTACTTCCGAAACAACGTGGGGTCGACACCTGACCCGGTGGTGGTGTGGAATGCTCACAAAGCAGTAATGAGAGGTGCTCTAATTCAAATGGGATCCAGGGAAAAAAAAAAGGAAAGCCAATCGGGCTGGCTTTTTTTTTTCTTCACTGCCAGCGGGGAGAAAGCACCCAAGCGCCCCCTATTGACCAGCTGCTGCTGGATGTGGTGCATGCACATGTGCAGACAAGGAACATGCAGACAGGAGGAAAGAACAGAAATGATCTCAGCAGTCTGTAATGTGTGTGAAGACGTTTAGATTACTAGCCTTTATACTGAGCGAGAACATGCCTGTCTGGATGAAACTGAACAGATAATTCAAAGAGACCTTGTCATTAAAAAGTAAAAACTGATATAGAATGCAGGTATTTGGAGGTACTTGCAGATACCTGCAGCACATTTTTATACCTTTCTTTATGGCCGAATCCTGGGTTAAATTAAAGGCAAAAATGTGACACTTCTGGGTCTGCCAACAATATACCTAGATTGCTCAATATTCTTTAATATTATTTAGGAAAAGGATGTGCTTAATGGGCAAACTTGTGTGTGTGTGTAAGGGGTTTAAGGAAGATGGGGGCTTTGTTATACAGTGACTTCCAGCACACAAGATGAAAGATGCTGACCTGTGTTTTGTTCCCCACTGTTAAAGCACATTGTAATGGGCTTACAATGCTGCATGCTCTGACATGCCTGCTTTCTGACCTCCTCCTGTGCTGCATTTACCTATGAGGTGAGAAAGACATAGAGTGGGTATGTTGGAGAGCTGATCTGACAGCAATAGCTGTCAGAGCAGACAGAAAGTCAGAGCCTGGTAGAAGGGTAGCAAGGGCCTGGTAATTGGCCACCTAAAGCATGGTCTAAAGCATGCACAGGATTTAATGCTTGCTACACAGTGGCCATGATGTGATAGTGCTGCCTCAAGAGCAGTTACGCCTGCTGCCTCCCCTTGTCTCAGCCCTTTATACAGTCACTAAAGACTGCATTACACCTAATGATTAGAGTTGAGAGGACACCTGGATGTTCGGGTTCGGCGGGTTTGGCCAAACTTCGCGAAAAAGTCTGGGTTCGGTACCGAACTTGACCCCGGACCCCAAACCCCATTGAAGTCAATGGGGACCCAAACTTTTCGGCACAAAAATGGCTGTAAAAAAGTCCTGGCAAGTGATAGAGGGCTGCAAAAGGAAGTAAATGGGGGTAAGAGTAGGACAAGTGCCCTACAAAAAATGGGGATAGGGAAAATAGCTTAAAATCAAATTTAAAAAATAAAAATGGGAAGGGGGGGTGGATGTGGAGTAGGAGCCTAGAGGTTGACTAGGCCGTGACCATGGCAGTGTAGGTGGAAGTGGCAGTGGTGGAGGAGGAGGAGGAGGTAGCCAACACTTTTTGTTATATGTTTGTTTTTTTTTTCTAATTGGGGTAGCCCCCAAAATATTGAGGCATATTCAAAAAAACAAATATAACAATGGCTGTGTGAGGCCGGTCTAAATGTTTATTCTGCACAAGGTACAGACAAGTCTTGTGGGATCCATGCCTGGTTCATTTTAATAAACGTTAGCTTGTCCACGTTGGCTATGGACAGGCGGCTGCGCTTGTCTGTGATAACGCCCCCTGCAGTGCTAAACACATGTTCAGACAATACACTGTCTGCAGGGCAGGCCAGCACCTCCAAGGCATAAAGGGCAAGCTCAGGCCATGCGCCCAATTTGGAGACCCAGAAGTTGAATGGGGTAGACCCATCATTCAGTACATGTAGGCGTATGCACACATACTGTTCCACCATGTTGCTGAAATGCTGCCTCCTGCTAAGACCTTGCCTATCAGCTGATGGTGCTGTTTGTTGTGGCGGGCTGCTAACAAAGCTTTGCCACATTTCGGCCATGCTAACCCTGCCTTCTGAGGTGCCACAGCTGCGTTGGCGGCCTCTTCCTCCTCTGACTTCGCCTTGTGCTTCCACTGAGCCCCCAGTGTCATTTGGGAATGCCCTCAGCAGCGCGTCTACCAGTGTGCGCGTGTTGTCGCGCATCTGTCTCTCACGCTCCAGTGAGGGAATTAAGGACGGCACGTTGTCCTTGTAATGGGGATCCAGCAGGGTGGCCACCCAGTAATCAGAACAAGTTACAATGTGGGCAACTCGGCTGCCATTGCGCAGCCACTGCAGCATGTAGTCGGCCATGTGTGCCAGGCTGCCCACAGGCAAAGACAAGCTGTCCTCTGTGGGAGGTGTATCATCTGTGTCCTCCGTATCCTCCCAGCCACACTCCAGTGATGCCCATGAGCTGCGTTGGGTGCCACCCTGCTGCGGTTCCTCCTCCTCCTCCTCATCTTCCTCGTCCTCCTCATCCTCCAGAACTGTGCCCTGGCTTGAATATTTTTTACCTGGCCTATGCTGGTGCAGGAACCCACCCTCCGAGCCACTTGTGAATGACTGGCCTGATAACCGTGGAAATGACCCCTCTTCCTCCTCATCCTCCTGTGCCACATCCTCTTCCATCATGACCCAAAGTGTTTTTTCAAGGAGACATAGAGGTGGGATAGTAACGCTGAGAACAGCGTCATCGGCACTGGCCATGTTGTTGGAGTACTCGAAACACCGCAATACGGTACACAGGTCTTGCATGGAGGCCCACTCGGTGGTGAAGTGGTGCTGTTCCACAGAGCGACTGACCCATGCGTGCTGCAGCTGAAATTCCACTGCCTGCTGCTGCTCACACAGTCTCTCCAGCATGTGCAAGGTGAAGTTCCACCTTGTGGGCACGTCGCATAGGAGGCGGTGAGCGGGAAGGCCGAAGTTTCGCTGCAGCGCCGACAGGCGAGCAGCAGCAGGGTGACATATGACGTTAGGCCCCGGTTAGCCTGTGGAACGCAAAAAACACGGTGGACTTCCTGGTTGTTTTTTCTGAGACGAACGCTCATTCCTATCTACACAAATGTGAGTGCATATGAGATGTTTTCAATTCATTAAACATCAGTTAAGCATTATTGCACAAAATATTGCCTTTCTTCTTTTCATGCCCTGGGTGCAGGGGAGATGGCTGGAGATAAGGAGTAACAACAAAGGTAGATAAACATCTATGCGAGTACCCCCCTTGCAGGGAGCGCTTTCTGGTGAGTGGCTCGAGATTGGGAGAGCACAGAGTGGATCACCAGCACACAAGTTTGAAGTGGAGTGGAGTTGTTCACGATTAAATAATATCACTCACCACGGATATTCAGGGATTTCTTGATTACATCAATCAGTTGTCTGGGCACATCAAGCGCGGGACTATTGTGTTTCATAGGAAACAATTTCCTTAATTTTATTTAATTATTGTATTATTTTTAATGCATTTTTTTACTTATTTATGTTTATGTCTATAATTCTTATTGTTGGAGATCACGTTGTCACATATATCATTTCTGTTTTTAACACCAGTGCTGTTACACATAATCAATTTTATGAGCCTTCTACAACTTAATATGTATTAGTTGTGATTTTACACATTACCAACACCAGTGCTGTTATATATAAGCAATTTTCATGAGTTTTCATTAATTTAACAATAAGTAGTTGATTTCACACAAACACCTTTCGCTTACGCTCACTGACAGACGCAGCCCTTCATTGACAAGTGGGGTTTATGCACATCCTACTAGGAGTAGACTAGGCAAACAGAAAAAAAGCAAGCTGACCCCTCCCAGGGGGCCATCCTCACTCCAGCATATAACCCCCCAGCTCTGCATTTTTTCTTCTTTTTGCTCTCTCAAGCTATCTGATGAAGACTGCTATCAAGTAGCCGGCTGGCGCATAGAGGATATCTCAAATCCTGAAATTTCCCCAGCACGGCCGACCCATGCGAGCTACCCATAATCTTAGCGGGGTCCGCCGCATCGTACCCTTTCCGTGCGGGAGGCTAGTGGGTGTCCCCTACTTGCGTCCAGTGACCAGGCTGTGCTCGCGTCCAGGGGCGCTTGGCCTGCATCATCCCTCCCCTCTGATGGGAGGAAGGTCTGCTACCGGGTGGCTTCCTGATACGCCCGTCGGATTGATGAGTGACCCCTTCTCTCCCCCCCGGGGGTGCGGAGGGGGGGGAGCTGGGCGTGTTTGCGGACTATGCCGGCCAGTGGAGGGTTCAGGGCTACGGGTTCCCCTTTTGGTTTTGGTCTGTTTTCACCCCCCTCCTACAGCCCCCTCCCCCCCCTTCCCACACCTCACCCCCGCGCTAAAACCGCCATGCGG
>BLSH010020530.1:2187-19845 GCA_018402905.1 Glandirana rugosa
GGCAACAGGCGCCACCTCACGCCAATGGGTTGTATATACAAAGCCTCGTAAACACTCGGGAAGTTTTCAGGGAAAAACAACCCCCCTTAGGTAGATACTAATGACAATATTCATCTCTACTCGCTTGAAGATCTTCAGGCCCTTTAAATATTTTTTTAAAAATATTTAAAGTTATTTCCCTGTCCCCATTTCTTTGTAGGTCACTTGTCCCACCCTTACCCCCATTTCCTTCCTTTTGCAGACCTCTAGGACCTTCCAGAACTATTTTACAGCCATTTTTGTGCCTAAAAGTCCGTGTCCCCATTGATTTCAATGGGGTTCGGGGTCCGGGACAAAGTTCGGGTTCTGTCCAGACCCGAACCCGGACTTTGTCCCGAAGTTCGGCCAAACCAGCAGAACCCGGACTTCTAGAAGTTCGCTCATCTCTACTTATAACAGTAATCATAGATGGATTCCCCCCAACAAAAAGGGACTTTTGAAGGGCTCACAAATGCTCCGAAACATATATGTTGGGTAACCGCACTCCACCGCGGACAACGGAGTGAGTCAGGAGCGCGCACATGGCCAAGACATCCATGGACTTCCACCCGGCATTTCAGATCCGCGCTGGAGCCGTACTTTGGCTATAGCGCGGATCTGGACGGGTTAATGAATGTATATGTAACGATTGATTTCTTTTTCAATTCAATTGATCAGATGATCTTTTTGATCGACCTTTGTATATTCAATAAAAGAATGTTTTTTACATAGATGGATGTGGTTGGTTTTCCTATTTAAAGTCCCTTTTTGTTGGGGGGAATCCATCTATGATTACTGTTATAAGCAATCCTGTTTATGACATTTATAAGTCACCCATTCATGTTCCTTGTGTACTGTGATTGGACCCTGTACCATGTGATCACTGTGACCAATCAATAGCACACAATGAATGGCTATGAATGAAAGCCATTGTGTACAACCGACATGTGATCGCCATGATTGGTCACAGCAATCACATAGGGGTTGATTTACTAAAGCTGGAGAGTGCAAAATCTGGTGCAGCTCTGCATAGAAACCAATCAGCTTTCATGTTTTATTGTCAAACCTTAATTGAAGAAGCTGATTGGCTACCATGCACAACTGCACCAAATTTTGCAGTCTCCAGCTTTAGTAAATCAACCCCATAGTGGCGGGACTGGCCCAGGACAGTGATCTGTCTTCTGGTAGCAGATCGCGCTGCTGCGTTCCCCCTAGGGCACCCAAGAGGGGTGTGAATGGGAGGGCATTATCTGACTTTCTCCCAGAATAATAATGCTCCTGCCCGACCGTATTATTTTAAAAGGTCAGGTAGGAGGTGGATAAAAAAAGAAAATTACAAATGAGAAATATCCAGTGATTATCTGTGAAAAAAAATGTTAAACTCTGTATATACATGTATTACCTTTTGTATTCTATGCTTACTGCAGCCATTGTTATTGGTATGACTAGCCCACCTATGTACTGCTTACAATTGTAATATTAATATAATACCTGCGTAAGCATCGTTACAAAATCTACCAAATAGACAGAACAGTTATTTGCAAAGATACTGGATATATCTTTCTGTATCTGTTTCCTGCTGCAGTAGTTATAATTCATTTGGAATTGGAACCACTGATCAATATTAGGATAGGAGTTGCCTGTCTTTAACATTTCCCCAACATTAGTGTTTGCGATTTCTAGGAACAAATGAATATTTTCACGATCCTTTGTGTAGTCATTGATTTGTTGTATTTGTATATTGCTATGATTATTGGAATCTGTACAGCTGCCAGTTGCTAATTATGTCCAAGTTCATACATCTTTGGTTTTCCATATGTACTGAAAAATCTATATTTTTTTTTATTTTTTTATTTGGTGTGGATTTGAAGTTGTAAGTTGGCCACAAAGAAGAAATAAATCAATAATAGCCAAAAAAAAATTATACATGATATTGTCAAAAGTATTGGGACACCTGCCTTTACACGCACCTGAACTTTAATGGCACCCCAGTCTAAAGCCTCGTACACACAATGTGACGGTCGTACGACAGAAAGGCCCAAATCATATGTTGGCTGTTGTATCTCGCGTACCGACATACACTAAGCGATCGTACGACCAAGCTGAACGTAGTGACGTGTTACGAGCGTATAAAGAGGGAGTTCAGATGCATGTAATTTGTGAATTAAGAACGAACCAACACTTCCGGGCGTTCCTGACTTCTGAGCATGCATGTTTTGCACAGTACAACTTGTTGAACCAACTTCTCTGTACACACGATACAACGGTTGTATGACCGCTTGTTGGTACAGCCAAAGTTTTCCAGTTTGCTCATACAACTTCTGTTGTACGACCGTCGTACATCGGCTGTTCTAATCACGCATACTAACGTTCGGATGATCGTACAACAAGCGGTCGTACGACTGTTTTCATATGATCATCGCATTGTGTATACAAGGCTTTAGTCCTTAGGGTTCAATATTGAGTTGGCCCACCCTTTGCAGCTATAACAGCTTTACAGTCAGGTCCATAAATATTGTGACATCGACACCATTCTAATCTTTTTGGCTCTATACACCACCACAATGGATTTGAAATGAAACAAACAAGATGTGCTTTAATTGCAGACTTTCAGCTTTAATTTGAGGGTATTTATATCCAAATCAGGTGAACGGCTTAGGAATTACAACAGTTTGTATATGTGCCTCCCACTTTTTAATACTTGGATGCAAATCCTTTGCAGTCAATTACAGCCTGAAGTCTGGAACGCATAGACATCACCAGATGCTGGGTTTCATCCCTGGTGGTGCTCTGCCAGGCCTCTACTGCAACTGTCTTCAGTTCCTGCTTGTTCTTGGGGCATTTTCCCTTCAGTTTTGTCTTCAGCAAAATAAAAATGCATGCTCAATCGGATTCAGGTCAGGTGATTGACTTGGCCATTGCATAACATTCCACTGCTTTCCCTTAAAAAAATTCTTTGGTTGCTTTCGCAGTATGCTTGGGGTCACTGTCCATCTGCACTGTGAAGCGCCGTCCAATGAGTTCTGAAGCATTTGGCTGAATATGAGCAGATAATATTGCCCGAAACACTTCAGAATTCATCCTGCTGCTTTCGTCAGCAGTCACATCATCAATAAATACAAGAGAACCAGTGCCATTGGCAGCCATACATGCCCACGCCATGACACTACCACCACCATGCTTCACTGATGAGGTGGTATGCTTTGGATCATGAGCAGTTCCTTTTCTTCTTCATACTCTTCTCTTCCCATCACTCTGGTACAAGTTGATCTTGGTCTCATCTGTCCATAGGATGTCGTTCCAGAACTGTGAAGGCTTTTTTAGATGTTGTTTGGCAAACTCGAATCTGGCCTTCCTGTTTTTGAGGCTCACCAATGGTTTACATCTTGTGCTGAACCCTCTGTATTCACTCTGGTGAAGTCTTCTCTTGATTGTTGACTTTGACACACATACACCTACCTCCTGGAGAGTGTTCTTGATCTGGCCAACTGTTGTGAAGGGTGTTTTCTTCACCAGGGAAAGAATTCTTCGGTCATCCACCACAGTTGTTTTCTGTTTCAGTTGGTCTTCCGGGTCTTTAGGTGTTGCTGAGCTCACCGGTGCGTTCTTTCTTTTTAAGGATGTTCCAAACAGTTGATTTGGCCACACCTAATGTTTTTGCTATCTCTCTGATGGGTTTGTTTTGTTTTTTCAGCCTAATGATGGCTTGCTTGACTGATAGTAACGGCTCTTTGGATCTCATATTGAGAGTTGACAGCAACAGATTCCAAATGCAAATAGCACACTTGAATTGAACTCTGGACCTTTCATCTGCTCCTTGTAAATGGGATAATGAGGGAATAACACACACCTGGCCATGGAACAGCTGAGCAGCCAATTGTCCCATTACTTTTGCCTAATGATGGCTTGCTTCACTGATAGTGACAGCTCTTTGGATCTCATATTGAGAGTTGACAACAACAGATTCCAAATGCAAATAGCACACTTGAAATTAACTCTGGACCTGCTCCTTATAAATGGGATAATGAGGGAATAACACACACCTGGCCATGGAACAGCTGAGCAGCCAATTGTCCCATTACTTTTGGTCCCTTAAAAAAGTGGGAGGCACATATACAAACTGTAGTAATTCCTACACCGTTCACCTGATTTGGATGTAAATGCCCTCAAATTAAAGCTGGAAGTCTGCAGTTAAAGCACATCTTGTTTGTTTAATTTCAAATCCATTGTGGTGGTGTATAGAGCCAAAAAGATTAGAATTGTGTCGATGTCCCAATATTTATGGACCTGGCTGTAACTCTTCTGGGAAGGCTGTCCACAAGGTTTAGGAGTGTGTCTATGGGAATGTTTGACCATTCTTCCAGAAGTGCATTTGGGAGGTCAGACGCTGATGTGAACGAGAATGCCTGGCTCGCAGTCTGCGCTCTAATTGATCCCAAAAGTGTTCTTTTGGTTTGAGATCAGGACTCCACTTCCAGTCATCCATGTCTTTATGGACCTTGCTTTGTGCACTGGTGCACAGTCATGTTGGAACAGGAAGGGGCCATCCCAAAACTGTTCCCACAAAGTTGGGAGCATTAAATTGTCCAAAATGTCTTGGTATGCTGACGCCTTAAGAGTTCCCTTCACTGGAACTAAGGGCCCAACCCAACCCCTGAAAAACAACCTCACACCCTAATACCCCCACCACCAAATGATTTGGACCAATGCACAATGCAAGATCCATAAAGACATGGATGAACAAGTTTGGGGTGGAAGAACTTGACTGGCCTGCACAGAGTCCTGACCTCAACCTGATAGAACCCCTTTGGGATGAATTAGAGCGGAGACTGCGAGCCAGGCCTTCTCATCCAACACCGCAAAATGCATTGAAACACATCTGTCTCGCCATACCTGTTTGCTATATTCATCAGTCTCTACTATTGGCAAACACGGCAACCAGGTGGCCACGGGGACATCTGCTGCACGGGACATTAGCTGGGCTGTATGTGTTGGTGTCTCACAGACACCCACAAAATGTGAGTAGTTTTTTTAAATGTTTTTGGATTTTAAAATTGTTTTAAATAAATGTGTTGCACAATCATCCTTCTCTGGGATTGTCTTATTTCATGCACTGTGGCATAGGAAACAGTTCCCATAAGATCCATAGGGAAGAAACCCTACAGAGGGACCGCTACTATAACTGTGTTGGCTGCCTCGCCAGCCGCAGCCACGCTGCACTTGGCGTGTGTGGCACGCACTTACCACTGATTTTATAACATAGATACTGCCACGTTTTTTTTTTGCATGGTGGATCCAGTGGTGATTAGAGTTGAGTGAACCCGGACTGTAACGTTCGGGTCCATACCGAACTTTCAGGTGTCCGTGTTCCGAACCCGGACCCGAACGTTTGAGAAAAAGTCAGAGTTCGGGTTCTGGGTTCTGGTATTTTATCACGCATGTTGAATAGCACCAACTGCACTAACTGTAGAGCAGGCCTTTTGTTAATTATTGATTATTATATTTTATTGGAATATTCTTCATCTATTCATTTATCTCGCCACCACCGCTGTGATTGGACACAGCGGGAGCAAATCAGTGGGTGTGGCAGCCGCGATGCCTGCTGTGACCTGCTGATCATTCAGAGGGAAGGCAGAACGGCATTCTGCCTATGTAAACAAGGCAGACCACTGTTCTGGCAGGGAGGAAAAGAGAGATCTTGTGTTTCTGCTACGCAGACCACGGATCTCTCTTTTCCTCCAGTGCATCCACTCCCCCCACAGTTAGAAAAAATTCCCTAGGAGCACACTTAACCCTTTGATCGCCCCTGATGTTAACCCATTCCCTGCCAGTGTCATTTATACAGGGGCAGTGCATTTTTTTGCACTGATCACTGTATTGGTGTCACTGGATATCAAAAAGTGTCACTGAGCCCTAGTTCCCATATGTGCGATGTGGGAATTGGCGCGATTATCGAGCCGGTTCCTGCATCACATTCTGTCCGCAGGCAGTTCACACTGCCTTCTGTGATCCGCTGCGGGTGTTTTTACAAAGTTAATGACACCCCCAGTTTTGTTCACAGATCGCAGTGCGAATTATGATCTCGCACATGAATCAAATCATTTGAGTGAGAACACCCATGCGATGCTATTCCACTGCGAGAAAAAAAAGTCCCTGCACCTTTTTGTGTGCGAATCTAATGCGAGTTTAGACATACAACTGTATGGCTGAATTCACATTGCTCAGACATCGCATGTGATTGGCACCTGCAGTGCGGATGCGACTCACATGCGATCTCTGAGATCACACAAGTGTGAACCCGGGCTGAGTGTCAGATTTGCCCGCTGCAATGTCGCAGTCCCACTAAAAATCGCTGATACTGGTAAAAAATATAAAAGAAATGTAAAGTCCCTAAATCTATCCCATAGTTTGTAGACGCGATAACTTTTGCGCAAACCAATCAATATACGCCTATTGGGATTTTTCTTACCAAAAACATGGAGCTGAATACATATTGGCCTAAATTGATGAAGAAATTTGACTTTTTTACTGGATGTGTTTTATAGCAGAAAGTAAAAAATATTGTTTTTTTTTTTTCAAAATTGTGGGTCTTTTTTTGTTTATAGCGCAAAAAATAAAAACCGCAGAGGTAATCAAATACCACCAAAAGAAAGCTCTATTTGTGGGGAAAAAAGGACATCAATTTGGGTACAACGTTGCACGACCTTGCAAATATCAGTTAAAGCAATGCAGTGCCATATCGCAAAAATGGCCTGGACAGGAAGGGGGTAAAACCTCCCGAGGCTGAATTGGTTAAAGGGGCAGCTGGTAGGCATCACTGCCATTTTTTTATTCACCGAGGCTTTCCAGTCCACTATAATACAGGGCAGGGCTTTCTTATTTTGGTTTTGAATTTCTGATATGTATACTTTTGCTTCCAAAATCTTTTGTGCTCTATTTACCCTGTTTCACTGGGCCATTACTGCATGCCGAGGTCCAGCGTTGTGATTGACTTGTTTGGCTGGTCTGTCCGGCTTTCCCACGGCTAGCACATGATCTCCCAGGTGGGCGGGGGGTTTCCCGGCTGTCTGCCTGGGCTCGTGCCTCCCACTTCAGTTGCCGCGGCTGGCTAGTTTCCAGCGCGTCAGTAACAGTGCGCATGCGCAGTATCTCCACGCGTGTGCACATTGTGGGGGAACTGACCTGGTGACATCACACACACTGGCAGTTGAGCGTGTGCTAGTGTCAGGATCAGGGACCAGGCTTGGAGACCAGTAGCTATAGCAGTAGGAGCACTCCCACTGACCAGCAGGATAAGTATAGAAGGCGGTCACCCTTGCGGATGGCGCAGGCTAACCTGAGATGTGGATTCTAACTGGCGTTCACCAGAGCTCCTCATGGTGGAGATGGGTTTTGCTGCATGTTAGTACAAGGTCACGGTTATACAGGAGGTGAGGAAGCCAGGGTCCAGTAGTGGATTTATTAGGTAAGGATCAAACAGAAGCGTAGTCAGGAAACAAGCCAAGGGTCGGTAACAAGTGGTTGCAGGTTGGGATCAGGCAGAATGGATTCTCTCTTAAAATATTTGAATGTTTAAACTGAGAACAAGTTTACTGTTAGCAAAATCAAATCCTCAATTCCCTACCGAATCAAGCGAGTTATATAGTCAAATAACGTCTTGTTGGTTATGAAGAAATATATTTTAAATTATTTTATTTTTTTTAGACTTCGGTAAAATATTAAACGCAATTTTTAAAATGTTTTAAAAATGTTATTTTTTTCCTCATGAATCACAGCTCATCACTCAGTAAATACAACAGTCTGTCTTGCGGATGAGCTAAAAAAAAAAAATGAAAAAAAGTTATCACAGATAAATAATTTTTGCAAAATGAATTATTTATTAGATTATGTATTTCACTTTATGTTTAATATTCTGAGCAGTGTGCGGGTGGTGAGGTGTTTGGAAGGCCGACTGAAAACTTTTTAACCTTAAAAGTAAGACAAACACAAATAATTTTGCAATGTGCAGTGAAGCTTTAGACTTAACATAGGAACTGAATTTTAAAAAGTAGAACATCAAAATATTTATTCCGGGTAGCACGCAGATAAATATTTTTTTCAGACACTTTTGTGCATTCCACTTTACTAAGTTTTGAGTTCTGGAGAGCTAGACATATTAAAATATTAATTTTCCGGTTTACTGAAATGATTTCAGAGTCAACTGCCATTAAAATTCTGAATGTAAGTATGAAAAAGGAGGCTATGGCTTGTACTAATCCTCTTCAGTGTTTTTAATCCATTTATTTGAATTCCTTTAATTTATTTTACGTACTCACTGGTCATGAATCAGTTATGCAGAGTACCTGGTAAGAATATACATGCTTGCAAACGTCAATACTTTTTAAGAGGAAAGTTAGTAAACTCATCTGAAAATTAGAATGTCTAATATGTTATTATTATTATTATTATTATTATTATTATTAATATTATACAATTGAGTTAATCTTTTTATTAAGGGGACACGCTATTTCCAGCTAATGCACATTACAGCCTTTAGACTTTGACTCGCTCAACCAAAAGCAATTTTTTATAAGACTTTACTGTTATTACATGCTTGCTTTTCCAGATCTAAAATATTGTATTTCACATTCATATTTGTAGACCGATGATTAATGCAGTAAAATTTGCATCAGTAGATCCACAGTTATAGGCAGCTGAGTTTTTATGCAAATCTTGAGTTTTCCTCTAAGAGTTACCACTATCAGAGCCTCTTGCTATAGGCAGTGTTGCCAACCTCCTGAAGTGATATTTACTGACAGGATGCCAATCATTTCCTGACAGCACCAATTTTGTTACTGACACAAATCATGAAATTTACTGACAGAGCCAATTTTTTTTTTTACTGACACAAAATGTACGTTTGCAGTGCAAATATCAATACTTAAAGCGATACAAAAGTCTTGTTTTTTTTTTTCTTTAAAAATAACAAACATTTTATGCTTATCCTCTCTCTTTGTAATGGTTTTGCCCAGAGCAGCCCGGATCCTCCTCTTCTCGGGTCCCTCGCCGGCACTCCTGGGTCCTCCCTCCTGTTGAGTGCCTCCACAGCAAGCAGCTTGCTATGGGGGCACCTAAGCCAAGCTGAAGCTCCGTGTGTCCATTCAGACACAGAGCCGTGGTTCAGCCCCGCCCTCCCTCACTCCTGATTGGCTAACTGACTTTGACAGCAGCGACACCATTGGCTCCCGTCTCTGTCAATCAAAGTCAGTTAGCCAATCAGGGGTGACAGGTTGGGGCTGAACCCCGGCTCTGTGTCTGAATGGACACACGGAGCTGCAGCTTGGCTCAGGTGCCCCCATAGCAAGCTGCTTGCTGTGGAGGCACTCAACAGAAGGGAGGACCCAGGAGTGCCGGTAAGGGACCTGAGAAGAGGAGGATATGTGTCTCAGCCAGTTATGAGGGAGAGTCCCAAGCAGCCGAGGCAGTCGTGCACATTGCTGGATAGAGATGGGGCTCAGGTAAGTATTATGGGGGCTACTGCACAAAGAAGGATTTATATCTTCATGCATGGAATGCATGAAGATAAAAAACCTTCTGCCTTTACAACCACTTTCAGCTACAAACAAGTAGCTCTTGCTGTCATTAAGGGTGCTTTGAATGCTTAAAGGGTTTGTTACCCCAACACTTCATATTCCTGATATGTGGCTGCTGTACTATGTACTTGTATGAGAAAGTATCATGTTCTCTTTGTATTGCTTCCTTTATGTGAAATTCCTGGCGTTCCCGCTAGTCCCCTTGCTTTCCTATTTTTAAAAAACTGACCACACTATGCAGGACAACACACCATGGTCAGTTCTCTAGCTATGCTGGGAACTCAGTGTACTCTCCTCCAATGATCAGACTTGTCGTGACACACCCCCACTGCACAGCCATTCACTGGGAAGCTCAATGTGCTGCTGCTTCTTCTCCCCCAGCTCTTATGCAGCTAAGAACAGAGGGAATAAGATCATTTATAAAAAAGGGAAAAAATGTATTTATAATGTTTTTTATATCTGTAGAAATGTTTTGCCTTTCATTCCTATTTTAAACTGAATGGGTTGTTTTAAAAGCTGATCATTTACAATCACTTTAAATGAAAATCATACAAAAATGAAATTAAGTGTTATCATGACACCAATAGCCATAAAGCGCATATAGGTGCTTAGAAAAGTAATGTAAAAATTCATAAAAAACAATCCATTATGTATGTATACCACAAAAACTCATCAAGTTAATAATGAATATATAAATAATTAAAAAATAAAAATCCATAAAGTTTGTGCTGTCAAGAAAGATTGTGCCAAGTCCAAAAATATTGTGCAAAAACATAAAATCCCAAATGCAATAATGGTGTTGAAATGGTGCTCCACACCTGCACTTCCTATTTCATCAGTGCTCCAGGTGTTCACCCAATCGTGCTCCTCGCCAATATAATAAATGGCCTCTTACCAAACATGAAGACCTTATTACAGGGTCTGACCTTACTTCAGTGAGAACACCAATCACTATGGGTATGGAACCTAACTCCTCTCAGAAAGACCTGTGTGGTGATTAGTCTCTTAGTAAGGATCTCCAAATCCCTCGTCAGATCAATTGTCACACCCAACCATAAAGCTCAAGGCTCAAGGCGCATTGTCTTCCGACTTCTCCTCCCGGCCAATTAGGACAGAAGGTGGATCCTAAGATCAGATTAGCCAGGAGGAGAAGGCAGGGAAGCCTTGACCTGGACGGGGTGTAAGTGCGGACCTGCCGGGGGGGGGGGTCTTTGCCACCCCCCCAAAAAAATGGAGCACAAGCTGCCACTGCTCACAAGTCTGATAAAACAGCCATTTAACGGGCTGAGACTGGTTAACTGGGGATCCAGGGAGAGGAGAACCAACCTACAGAATAAAGAGGGGGAGAAGGAGAACACCATGAGCAGATCATTTCTTGACAAAGCACACCACTGCAAATTGTATAATTGCTTACTGTTATATGGTGAGGAGTTGCAGCAGGGGTGACGGTGCTTGTAGGTAGACAGTGGACCTTGTGTTTGGTGCAGTGAACTTTTTGGAAGGAGGTCTGAGGGCAGCAGGCAAGGCGTTGGCAGCAGTGGTGGAAAAGGCTGAGGCTGGTCAAAGTGGCGTGACTGGGAGTCCAGGTAGAGGAGAACCAAGCTACAGCACACGGAAGGAGAAGGACAGAAAACAAACATGATAGCATATCTATCCCTATGGGTGGCGGTGCTCTACCTCTATTGCTTGCTCACATAGAATGCTCCATTCCATTCAGGGCCATCTTTAATATTGATTGGACCCTGGGCAAATATTTTCTTGGCCCCCCCATGCAATTTCACTCTCCACCTGCTCTGAGACATACAATATATAGCATCTAGACTCAAAATCAATTTACTGAATCAGATCAGCAGTGATTTCGACTGGTTGCCAGAGGTTACAGCATATCATTGCCGCTTGCTGTCTGGTTGCTAGAGGTTACAGCACACACTACTGCTCACTGATTAGTTGATTAGTGGCTAGAGGTTACAGCACATGCTTTGGTGAATATGACCTCAGGGGGGGCATGATATACAGTACACATGAATGCCACCTTTGTTTACATATCAGTGCAGCTGGCCACCATCATTTACATATGAATGCTGCCACTATTTACATATCAATGCTGGTTATTTACATGTAAACATAGGGTCTGCAGGTGAGTCATCTGTACGCAACAATAGGACAGAGTTGGGCAGCTTTAGTAGCAGCACTTAGACACAGCACATGTCTAAAACCTCAAGGGACAAGGGAATGTAAACCAGTTGGCAAGTATGCAAGTAAGTTTGGGCCCCACAACAATGACAGGGCCCAGGGCAGCTGCCCCTCTTGCCCTGCCTTAAAGACGGCCCTGATTCCATTGCATGTATTCATGATTGCCCCAAGTAGACTGTTGCATTCATTGCATGTATTCACAATTGCCCCAGAGAGTAGCCTGCACCATCCATCCATTGCTGGTGGGCAGGGCACTGGGCACAGCAGGGGGTCTGGTCACATGGCCATTTGCATTTTTTCCTTAAATTTCACTGTTTTGCACTCACAGTAGCAGCACTAATTTGCACTTGCACACATGACGATCTCACAATTTGCAATAATACAATACATACCAACACTTATCTGTGGGCACTGTGTGCATGTAGGCACAGGTGGTCAGGTGGTCACTTTGTGGCTGGCTAGCAGCAGCAGTGGCATTCTGGCAGGAGTAGGTCTTAGGATAGGAAGCCAGGGCAGAGAGGGTAGGGCAGGCAGCAGGGCAGATGGATCAAGCAGGGCAGGCAGCGCAGCATGCCGAAAGAGTAGTGGAGCCGGAGGCCAATTGGGTACATCCTTCCACTCCTGTGCATTATGACTAGTGTTGAGCAAACCCGGACTGTAATGTTCGGGTCCGTACCGAACTTTGGGGTGTCCGGGACCCAGACCCGAACACGGACGTTTCAAAAAACGTTCGGGTTCTGGGTTCTGGTAGTTGATCACGCATGTTGAATAGCTGCAGGGCAGCCAATCAACAAGCGTTTCACTGGTTTGCCCTTAGAAGCCATCACAGCCATGCCTACTAATGGCATGGCTGTGATTGGCCAGTGCATCATGTGACCCAGCCTCTATATGAGGCTGGAGTCACAGTGCTGCATGTCACATGCTCTTGGGTTAGTGTAGGGAGAGGCTGCTGCCGGCGTTTTTGTGAGGGACAGATTGCAGATATTTTAACATCTGATCCTGCATCCTGAGATTACTACTACTGTTGCTCTGAGGGACAGATTGCAGAAATTTGAGATTTCACATACTGCTGCTTTGAGTGACAGATTGCAGATCAAACTCTGCATAACACAGCGATCGCTACGATCGTACACAATGATCAGATTGTGGGATCGTACACAACGATCAGATTGTGGGAGTAATTTGAGATTTCACATACTGCTGCTTTGAGTGATCTGACTGCACTAGGTAGAGGCTTCTGCTTAGAGGGACAGATTATTGTTCAAAAATCATCTCCTAGTTCTAAAGGGAGAGGTTTTAGCTGCAGCTGTAAGTGACACATTATTGTTCAAAAATCATCTCCTAGTTTATTTGATTTTAATTTATTTTCCCTATCCCCATTTTTTTGTAGGGCACTTGCCCCACTCTTACCTCCATTTTACTTCCTTTTGCAGCCCTCTAGCACTTGCCAAGACTTTGTTACAGCCATTTTTGTGCCTAAAAGTTCGGGTCCCCATTGACTTCAATGGGGTTCGGGGTCCGGGATAACGTTCGGGCAACGTTCGGTGCAGAACACGGACTTTTTCTCAAAGTTCGTTCGGACCCTCCGAACCCGAACGTCCAGGTGTTCGCTCAACTCTAATCATGACATCACAAAAAAATCACACTGCCCATGCACGTACCAAATTTGCAACCACAACTCGTATGCACGCTGAAGAAGTATGCAGGTGAATGTCATTCGGCCAGTTCCAGGACTGTTCATGCGCAGTGCGGAAGCAACAAATTTAGAATTTTATTATGTGCAGCCATGGTCCGTAATAGACATTTACGGACAGCTTGTAAATTCCACCCACTCTTGCTCCTTGCCAGTATAGTAAATGGCCTCTTACCAAACATGAAGACCTTATTACAGGGTCTGACCTTGCTTCAGTGAGAACACCAATCACTATGGGTATGGAACCAAACACCTCTTAGAAAGGCAACACATTTTGGATTTTTTTATTTGCAGCCACTGTCTGTAACAGACATTAACGGACAGCTTGTCAATTATTTGAAACTTACAAACTGTCTGTAAATTTATGGATGATTGGCAACCATGGTTATAGGCATTGTGGAGGAATGAATTCAAACCACATAAGAAGCCCTGAAATCTTAGCTATTATTCTTTTATTTTCTATTGTATCCTGACAGGCTGTGTGTAAACGCACAGCAGATGTTGGAAACCAACTGGGACTCATTTTAGTGTCGTTTTTGTGATCTTTTCTAAGAAAACGTTAATACTATAAAGTCCATAGTCTGGGCACAGTTGCATTTAAAATATTTTTTTTTATCAATGGGGCTACAGCAACCTGAAAAGTAAAACAGCAGTTTTGGATGCAATATTCACCCATTTACAGTGCGGCCCCCCTACAGTCATCCTATTCGGGTATTGGATGTCATCCGTGTTGAATGGCACCCAATGATCATTTAACAAGGAAGAATAAGGATATACTGTGAGTCAGCCCCCAATCTAGAGGGGTATTGGGGTGGGCTGCTACCTAGTTTTTAGTTGTGTTTCTCTTCCCCATATCTCTGAGAGTGCATCCACTGATCCTTGAGCCCCTCTGATGGGGGAAATTAATGTAAAAGCAGACTCAGATATGGGATATTTATTGAAAGTTGGGGCATTCGATGTAAGGCGGCACTCTGATGGGTACATTTGATAAAAGTGGGGACATTTGATGTAAGGGGGTACTCTGATGGGTACATTTGATAAAAGTGGGGACATTTGATGTAAGGGGGTACTCTGATGGGTACATTTGATAAAAGTGGGGACATTTGATGTAAGGGGGTACTCTGATCGGGACAATAGATTTAAGAGGGCACACTGATGAGGACTTTGATGAAAGACGGTACTCTGATGTAAAGGAGGACTTTGTTATTCCCCCCTGACTTTTTTTTACCCCCAGATCCGATAGGCTAGAACCGGCTCTGATGTGAGTGCAGAGTTATGGGCCCATTCCTTGAGTGAGCATCACCAAAGAGAGCAAGCATCACCAGGATAAACAGAGAATCATATAGCCCCAGTGGAGACTTAGACAGAAATAAAACTCAAACAGTAGCTTTAACCCTTTCCTATACTTTGCCTTAGATATACTTAAATATCGGGTCCAGCTCCAGTGGCTGCCATTGTATAAAGCATGGGTAAAATAATAAGAAAAAAAAAAAGAAAAAAAAAGTTTGTTTTTGCTTAAAGCTGTTTTAAACCCAAAACCAAAAATCTAATTACCAATCATGAGATATGGTGACTGCATTCGTTTTCTTTTTTTAGGCTTTTTCCCCTCTGTTTTCACCTGATAATCTGGCCAGTAACACACCTCCTGTATTAGAGCGCCCCCACTCTGGATGAAAGAGCACAGGGGACACCTTTGGACAGCAACGTTGGCACTCTGGGGGGGGGGGGGGGTGGGGGTAGTGATAGATGTACAAGCATATTTTGATACACTAACATATTGAAACACAATTCCAGCTATTACACGAGCAGTTGCAGCAAACTGTTTTTTTTTTTCCTTTTGCAATAAAGGTTTTACATAAATAAATAAAAGATAATCATTATAATCACCCCTGTCAGTAGTAAATGGTTTGTCTCATCCCAGTAAACTTATATATATTAATACTTACAGCACATCTGTAAGACAGCTTTTTCTTTTGAAAAACAACAGACATACTGGTAGAAAATGGAAAAGGGAGGTTTTATAGGAGTTTTTGGGTGCATCAACAAAATAGCAAGGATTTATAAAATACAAAATTTATTATAGAATTCAGTTAAAAAAAAGTATATTTATATAAAAACAGGTATCATCAAGCAAGTAACAATAGCAATAGCAAGGATTAATAAAATTCAAAATGTAATATAGAATTCAGATAAAAACAGTATATCCATGTAAAAACATGTACAGTCATGACCCATGTCTTATAGCCCTTGGGGTAAGCATGTTGGATCAACATTGCTGAATATATGCACACAATTGTTGTGAAATTCATGTATATTTATACTCTGTCTTTGTTTGATATAGTGCCATGACCTTTTAGCAGATGGCTCATACCCTGAAGAAGGCCAGTGGGCGAAACATGTTGGAATTCACCACTACAATACCACTATGAATTTAACCACTTAAGGACTAAGCCTATTTCTGACATTTGTTATTTACAAGTTAAAATCTGTATTTTTTGCTAGAAACCCCCCAAACATTATATATATATATATATATATATATATATATATATATATATTATAATAATAACAATAATAATAATATATATATATTTAGCAGAGACCCTATAGAATAAAATGGAGATTTTTGCAATAATTTATATCACAACGTATTTGTGCAGTGGTTTTACAAATGTAATTTGTTTGGAAAAAAATACACTTTTTTAAATTAAAAAATAGGAAATCAGTAAAGTTAGCCCATTTTTTTTGTATAATGTGAAAGATATTACATCGAGTAAATTGATACCTAACATGTTATGCTTTAAAATTGCTCACGCTCGTGGAATAGGTGAAGCTTTAAAAATTTTACAGGCTACCTGTTTAGAGTTACAGAGGAGATCTAGTGCTACAATTATTGCTCTCATTCTAACAATTGTGGCGATACCTCATGTGTGGTTTGAACACTGTTTACATATTTGAGCGTGACTTGCGTATGCGCTTGCTTCTGTGCTCACAAGCTCGGAGGGACGGAGAACTTTACATTTTTTTTTCTTATTTATTTTACTTTTTATTTTTATTATTACACTGTCCCTTTAAAAAAAAATTGATCACTTTTATTCCTATTACAAGGAATGTAAAGACCCCTTGTAATAGAAATAAGCAGGACAGGGCCTCTTTACACCCTGTTCCAAATTATTATGCCAATGATATTTTTCTCATTTACCTAAATAATTGATGTAAACAACAGTCAGCATAATTCTCATGTTATCAGCTATTAAGAGTAGTGTTGAGTGAACCCGGACTTTAACATTCGGGTCCATACCGAAGTTTGGGGTGTCCGGGACCCGGACCCGAACACAGACGTTTCAAAAAATGTTCGGGTTCTGGGTTCTGGTAGTTGATCACGCATGTTGAATAGCTGCAGGCAGCCAATCAACAAGCATTTCACTGGTTTACCCTTAGAAGCCATCACAGCCATGCCTACTAATGGCATGGCTGTGATTGGCCAGTGCATCATGTGACCCAGCCTCTATATAAGCTGGAGTCACAGTGCTGCAGTCACATGCTCTTGGGTTAGTGTAGGGAGAGGAAGCTGCCAGCGTTTTTGTGAGGGACAGATTGCAGATATTTTAACATCTGATCCTGCATCCTGAGATTACTACTACTGTTGCTCTGAGGGACAGATTGAAGAAATTTGAGATTTCACATACTGCTGCTTTGAGTGACAGATTGCAGATCAAACCCTTCATAACACAAGGATCGTTACAATCGTACACAATGATCAGATTGTGGGAGTAAGGCTGGGTTCACACTAGTCCGATTCTCGGACCGACATGAAGAGCACAAGTTGCATTACGTCACAAAAACAATGGTTCCCTATGAGAGCCGTCTTAACTGGTCCGACATGTGTTTTTCAAAGTCGGAGCGACTTTGAAAAAGGTTCCTGTACTACTTTTGTCCGACTTTGATCCTACTTCAGCCCATTGAAAGGCATTGAAGTCGGATCAAAGTCGGATCAGTGTCTTCACTGATCCGACTTTGGCATGCGACTTGTCCTCTGGGGATCTTGAAGGGGAACTCCACGCCAAATTTTCAAAGAAAAAACTGGCATGGGGTCCCCCTCCAGGAGCATACCAGGCCCTTTGGTCTGGTACGGATTTTAAGGGGAACCCCATGCCGAAAAAAACGGCACGGGGTCCCCCC
>BLSH010020530.1:90508-117078 GCA_018402905.1 Glandirana rugosa
TTCCCCTCTATAGTCCCCAAAATAAATGGGTAATATTTCTTTGGTGAGATATAATGGGTAAATAAAACCCCTGATATCTCCCCTTTGAGGCTGGGTTCACACTAGAACACGCAGCGGCACACAGCAAGGGTCTGGTGTGTCCTGGTTCACAGTTTCAGGCTGAATTCGCACCTGAAACAGACCAAAAGTTGCACAGCGGAGATATGTAAACCGGCTCCATAGGGAGCTGATCAAAATCTCCTGCTCCATCCAATTCGCAATGGTGTGAACCCAGCCTAAGACAGTGAAAGGGACTGAGGACACAGATTCTCCAGTCCCTTTCTTTACAGCCTTAGCTGCACTGAAGATGAATGGACAGGAGACACCGGCTCCTCTCCATTCATAAACGGAAGTATTGTAAAAACCGTTTATAATGCTCAGTTATGAATGGACAGAGTCAGTCATTACTGACTCTGCTCATTCAGAAAAGGAAGGAGCCGGTAAATTATAGATTTATCAGCTCCTTCCTCCCCTCTCCATCCTGACAGATCTGGGACATGGGGGACCCGGAGGAGGAGACGGAGAGCCGGGGAGAACACAGGGGGCCCCAGAGGAGGACACAGAGGGGGACCCAGAGGACGACGTGGATCGGGACCCAGAAGGGGTGCCGGAGAGCCGGGGAGGACGCAGGGTGACCTGGGGAAGAATACAGAGGGGACCCGGAGGACGACATGGATCGGGACCCAGAGGAGGACCAGAAGAGGACACAGGGAGCACAGAGGGGGACCTGGAGGAGGATGCAGAGGGGGACACAGAGGGGGACCCAGAGGACAACATGGATCGGGACCCGGAGAGCCGGGGAGGACACAGGGGGACCCAGAGAAGGACACAGAGGGACTCGGAGGGCGACACAGATCGGGACCTGGAGGAGGACCGGAAGAGGACACAGTGGACACAGGGAGCACAGAGGGGCACCCGGAGGAGGACACAGGGGACAGTCAGGAGTGATCGGTGCGGCAGTGGGGGCAGTTATAAGCACCGATCTCCCTGACAGCCATGGGAGGGAGAGGAGGAGAAGCAGCTGTCAGAAAAGCTATACAGACAGATCTGTGCTTGTAACTCCCCCACCGCTGCACCCATCATCCCTGACTGCCCAGGTATCGAGTCAAGCATTGGAGCATTTGCATGAGTACAACTACTCATTCAAATGCTCGGTATCGGCACTGATACTAGTATCAGTATCAGTGCAACCCTACTTGTAAACCTAACCTTCACACTAACTCTTGACTGCAATCCTAACATTTACCATCATTGTTACCCTAAATTCCACCCTGACTGTAACAGTAACACTATTTGTAACCCTAAAACTAACTCTCACACTTACCTTACCTGTAATCCTAACGGATCAATCTAGACGTGAGGTGTGTTGAGGGGATGCAGTAAAGCCATGGTTTTATCACCTCCAGATGTTCCCCTTTAGTGGCAGTGGCAGGCCCTACCACCCACCATTCTCAATCCATTCAAGTGAATGGGGCCGCTCTGCAAGCACCCCACAGCCGTGTGCAATGCATGCTGTTGATGCGCACTGCGGCAGGTCCAAGGGGTTAAAAAAACACCTTCTCACCACCTATCAAACACCTCTAAAAAGCATCTCTGCGAGCCTTAACACACACTCCATCACTAACCCTCTCATCTAATGGTATTCCATTGTTTGTATACTCGCCTCTCTTTCACCAGAATCCTCTAAACAGAAGACCATTGGCGGCACGCCAACACCAGCATCCCATTATCATCTTTTGCTGTTTTACAGAAAGATCACATGGTGCTCTCCTCATATTAAAATATAAGTATATATTCATATCTGATACAAAGCGCTTAGCAGGACTTTCAACCTTAGATAATGGAGTGGAGTGAGGCGTCTCCAACTTGATGCTTACAGCAATGATGACCCAACAATTATTTATAATTTCCTCTCTTTACTCAGAATTGAAACAAATAGATTTTGGGTGCAATTGCTCTTTAAAGGATTTGCTGAAGCAAAATGCAGTATAACAGTGTTCACAGGAGATTCAACGTCATGGTCGGAGAGTTGTGTCTCTCACTTATTAGTGGCTCTTTCAGTTAAGTGATGCACATATTTAACTTCTTCTCCCATCCTCATAGAGTGCATTAGATATGTGCGGTTCGTTTCGTTCTGAATTAAAATTAGGACAAATTCTTGTTTTTCAGAAATTCAGATGTATCCTAATTTCGGAATTACAATAGTAACGAATTTAAACGAATCCAAAATAACAAAAATAAAATTTGGACGAAATTCAAATAATTTTCGAATCATTTCCGAATACTTTTCGAATTCAAATAGTTTTCAAATTCAAATTCAAAAAGTTTTCATATTTGAATAGTTTTCCAAACTCAAATTCGAAAAGTCCTCGAATTTGAATAGTTTTCCAATTTCCAAAGAGAACAAAATAGAATAGAAAACAAAGGCATAGAACAGAAAAAAAAACAATAGACTAGAAAAAAATATGGCAGAAAACAAAAGAATAAAATATAACAGAGTAAAACAGCTCTGTTACACTCCACCACATTATTTCATTTTCTTTTATAGTCTCCTCTATTGTATTCTATCTTTTTCCATTCTATTCCTCCACTTTCCACTCCACCCCATTCTCCTTGGAAATTGGAAAACTTTTTGAATTTGAAAACTTTTTGTATTCGAAAACTATTCGAAAATGAATCGAAAACTTTTCGAATTGATTCAAAAACAAATAAACAAAATGAATTCCGAAAACTAATTCAACTAATGAAACAAATCTAACTAAACACATTTATGTAAATAATGAATCGAAACTAAAACTAAACAAATTTTTTGTGCTCTGCACATGTCTAGAGGGCATAGAATAAGGGAATGGCACAATGTTTTAGAGCAATTCTGATGTCTTTGTGCCACCCGTCGGCAAGTGACAGGTGCGCACCGCTGGGTTTGGGGCACACCGCTAAGGTTGAGAACCCCTAGCTGACTGCTGCGATTAGAGATCAGGATGGTGCAGGGAAGCAGGACTGCTGGAACTCTTACACAGATTGCACAGGGAGCTAGAGCATAGGTTTCCCCAGGGTGCGGAGTCTAAGAGCCAGCAGGGGTTCACCAGAGCCTCTGGTGGTGAGGATGGACTTGGCTGCAACTGGATCCAGGTTGTGGCCCCTGGGGTCCCCCAGCTCAAGCTCATGGCTGGCTACAGGTGAATGGACAGGAAGCAGCAGTGCAGGATAGCAAGGGAAGGTCAGTGGGAAAGCCAAGGGTCAGGGCTACGAGCAGACAGAAACAGACAGGAGGCACGCCAAGGTTGGGGTCACAGGCAGAACAGGGAAGGTAAAGAACAAGCTGAGATCAGGGTCATTAGCAGACAAGGAAGGTCAAGAAAAGCCAAGATCAGTACACAGGAACAAACGAGGAGCACACGGCAGAAGAACACACACAAAGCCAAACACACAACATTGATCTACATCACTAGCTTGCACTGTCAGGTGTTAAAAAATGTTCCTAATTAGGGCCTGGGGTGGAGACCAGCTGAGAAAGGCTTACTAAAGCACACAGGTGAGAGAGGAATGGCCTCTAACTGGACACATGCAGAAAGGTAAGCAAACAGACAGGACATGAACTGTTACTGCAGGTTCATGACACCCACCTTCTTCTCTTTGATCACTAGTTACAATGTTACCCCATCCACATTTTATTTTAAGGTGGGGAAGGTTTGAAAAACATTGCCGGTTTTATTGCTGTTTTTGTTTTCCTCAAGGAGGTGTCTCCTTGCTTCCTTTCCTGCAATACAACTGATAAACCATCCACATTTTCTGTGCTCACTGCTTTATATCACTTCCCGACCAGCGTCGTAAATAGGCGGCGGCTGTTTTTGAGTGGCTGTACTAGGATATAGCCTGCAGCTGCAGGCTATATCCCGGTATCGTTTTTTAAAGCGGACGGTCAGCTATCCAGGGATGACGACCGATCCGGCTTGGGAGCCCCTCGGCCGTTATCCCAGGGGGCAGGAGGGGACATCCCCTCCTCCCACCGCCTTCTGCCCCTCTTCTCCGGCCTCCCGTCCCACCGGGAGACCAGAGCGACGATCTGGCACCTCCGCCGGCTAGAAGTAGACCTGACAGAAGCCGGAATCGGCTCCGATCGGGTCTCCTTCGGCAAATTCCGGAAGCGACGTCACAACGTCACTTCCGGTTTACTCGGCGGCTAACGGCGCCAATTTTAAAAAAACGACAGTATTCAGAATCGCCGTTTTTGCCGATCTGAATACTGTGAAGTGTAAAGGAGGGATGGGGGGGTCTTTTAGACCCCCCAGCCCTCCAAAAAGAGTACCTGTCACCATATATTACTATCACAAGGGATGTTTACATCCCTTGTGATAGCAATAAAAGTGATCAGAATTTTTTTTAAAAGAACAGTGCTAAAAAGAAATAAATAAATAAAATTTTTAAAAAAATGTAAAGCTCCACCGCCCCCGCGAGCTTGCACAGCAAAGAAAACGCATACGTAAGTCGCGTCCGCATTTGAAAACGGTGTTCAAACCACACATGTGAGGTATCGCCGCGATCGCCAAAGTGTGAGCAATAATTCTAGCAAAAGACCTCCTCTGCACCTCTAACCTGGTAACTGTTAACATTTTTTAAAGCGTCGCCTATGGAAATTTTTAAGTACCGGACTTTGTCGCCATTCCACGAGTGTGCGCAATTTTTAACCATGTCATGTATGGTATCTATTTACTCAGCGTAACATCCTCTTTCACAATATATTAAAAAAATGGGTTAACTTTACTGTTGTCTTATTTTTTACTCAAAAAAGTGACATTTTTCCAAAAAAATCGTGTTTGAAAGACCGCTGCGCAAATACCGTGTGACAAAAAGTATTAAAATGATCGCCATTTTATTCTCTAGGGTGTTTGAAAAAATATATATATAATGTTTGGGGGTTATAAGTCATTTTCTAGCAACAAAAAAAAATGTTTTTAGCTTGTAACCAACAAATGTAAAAAAGGGGCTCGGTTGGTAAGTCGTTAAATTAAAGTTCATCTAGAAGCTGCATGCACACTTTCCTGATATATGATATAACTGTATGCTTTACCTTTATGACGCCCTACCAAATAAAGGGTAACTCCACTTTTGTGGAAAAAAAAACTTGCAAATAAAAAAAATAATATAGCATATACAGTGGGGCAAAAAAGTATTTAGTCAGCCACCAATTGTGCAAGTTCTCTCTGTAATTTTCACCATAGATACACTTCAACTATGAGAGACAGAATGAGAAAAACAAACCCAGAAAAATCATTGTCTGATTTTTAAAGAATTTATTTGCAAATTATGGTGAAAAATAAATTATGGTGAAAAATAAGTATTTGGTCACCTACAAAAAAGCAAGATTTCTGGCTCTCACAGACCTGTAACATCTTCTTCAACCACTTCCCGACCGCCTGCCGTGTTTTCACGGTGGCAGTGTGGTTGCTGTGCGCGAATCGCCGTAAAAAGACGGCGAACTGCGAATGGCCACTAGGGGGCGCGCGCGCGCCCGCCGCACTCTTGAGGAGTGTGCCCGCGGCTCGGGTGGACCCGATGTCCGCCGGCGAGCCGCGATGAGCGGCCACAGGCAAAGAACGGGGAACCGCCGATGTAAACACGGCGGTTCCCCATTCTGACAGTACAGGCATGGGAGATCTACTGATCCCTGTCACTGGGATCAGTTAGATCTCTCATGCCCATGGTAGCCCAACCCCCCCCCACAGGAAGAACACACCCAGGGAACACAGTTAACCCCTAGCTCTCCCCCCCCAGGTTAACCCCTTCACTGCCAATGACATGTATACAGTAATCAGTGGACATTTAAATTTCTGATCGCTGAATAAATGTCATTGGTCCCAAAAAAGTGTAAAAAATGTCCGACATGTCCGCTGCAATATCGCAGTACCGCTAAAAATCGCAGATCGCCGCCATTACTAGCAAAAAATAAAAAAAATAAATAAAAACCCCAGAAATGAATTCTCATCATCCGTAAACGCGGCCACTTTTGCGCAAACCAATCAATAAACACCAATTGTGATTTTTTTATCACAAATATGAGGAAGAATATAAATTGGCCAAAACCGGTGAAAAAAAAATGTTTTTTTATTTTTATTTTTTTGAATTTTAGCAAAAAGTAAGAAATTTGTTTTTTTTTTGCAAAATGGTCGCTCTTCTTTTGTTTATAGCGGCGATCAGAAATGATGCAGAGGCGATCAAATACCACCAAAAGAAAGCTCTATTTGTGGGGAAAAAAGGACGCAAATTTTGTTTGGGTGCAACGTCGCACGACCGTGCAATTGTCAGTTAAAGCAACGCAGTGCCAAATCGCAAAAAGTGCTCTGGTCCTAAAGCATGAAAACCTTCCGGTTGGTAAGTGGTTAAGAGGCTCCTCTGTCCTCCCCTCTGTATTAATGGCACTGTTTGAACTCGTTATCAGTATAAAAGACACAACCTGTCCACAACCTCAAACAGTCAGACGCCAAACTCCACTATGGCCAAGACAAAGAGCTGTCAAAGGACACCAGAAACAAAATTGTAGACCTGCACCAGGCTGGGAATTCTGAATCTGCAATAGGTAAGCAGCTTGGTGTGAAGAAATCTGTGGGAGCAATTATTAGAAAATAGAAGACATACAAGACCACTGATAACCTCCCTCGATCTGGGGCTCCACGCAAGATCTCACCCCGCGGGGTCAAAATGATCATAAGAACGGTGAGCAAAAATCCCAGAACCACACGGGGGGACCTAGTGAATGACCTGCAGAGAGCTGGGACCAAAGTAACAAAGGCTACCATCAGTAACACACTACGCCACCAGGGACTCAGATCCTGCAGTGCCAGACGTGTCCTCCTGCTTAAGCCAGTACATGGCCCATCTGAAGTTTGCTAGAGAGCATTTGGATGATCCAGAAGAGGATTGGGAGAATGTCATATGGTCAGATGAAACCAAAATAGAACTTTTTGGTAAAAACTCAACTTGTTGTGTTTGGAGGAGAAAGAATGCTGAGTTGCATCTAAAGAACACCATACCTACTGTGAAGCATGGGGTGGTTTTTCTGCAAAGGGACCAGGACGACTGATCCGTGTAAAGAAAAGAATGAATGGGGCCATGTATTGTGAGATTTTGAGTAAAAACCTCCTTCCATCAACAAGGGCATTGAAGATGAAACGTGGCTAGGTCTTTCAGCATGACAATGATCCCAAACACACAAAGGAGTGGCTTCGTAAGAAGCATTATAAGGTCATGGAGTGGCCTAAGCAGTCTCCAGATCTCAACCCCATAGAAAATCTTTGGAGGGAGTTGAAACTCCGTGTTGCCCAGTGACAGCCCCAAAACATCACTGCTCTAGAGGAGATCTGCATGGAGGAATGGGCCAAACTACCAGCAACAGTGTGTAAAAACCTTGTGGAGACTTACAGAAAACGTTTGACCTCTGTCATTGCCAACAAGGGGTATATAACAAAGTATTGAGATGAACTTTTGTTATTGACCAAATACTTATTTTCCACCATAATTTGCAAATAAATTCTTTAAAAATCAGACAATATGATTTTCTGGATTTTTTTTTCTCATTCTGTCTCTCATAGTTGAAGTGTTCCTACGATGAAAATTACTGGCCTCTCTCATCTTATTAAGTGGGAGAACTTGCACAATTGGTGGCTGACTAAATACTTTTTTGCCCCACTGTACAATTGCACCACGTGATTTTGTAATTGAATATTAATGAAAATCACCTGGCAAAAATGGCATCCTGGAGGCCTTCTGTGCACAGAAAGCCCCCCCCCCCCCCTAGAAAAATAATTTCCTGCTTGTGTGATAGGCTTACTGATTTTCCCAGAAATTTGATTTTATGCCTCCCCTGCAATAATCACAGAAATCAAGTCTAAAGGGATTCAGACCCTGACACTTTCCTCAATATAACCCTGCATGTGCAGCAGCTGATTGACAATTATGAAATCACTCCCATACAGATTAAGGTTCACTTTGCACATGGACACGGGCAAACAAACACCTATTTCTTCAGAATAACAAAATGTTGGAATCTAAAATAAAATTTGTTAAAATCCCTGCAATGTACAGAGATCATCCAGAGAGGATTTTTTTTTCACAACAAAGGTGGGGTTACTCTTTAAAATAAATGAGCAAGTGAATAAACATATACTATGTGGATTTATGAGTTACATACCTCTTTTCCTTTAGGTCTTAATATTCAATGAGACAGTAGATCGTTAATAATAGTTTATGATACAGTTTGGGGATATGTTATTCAGAAAAAGTAAATAATAGTGCCTTTAAAATTATACATATTTTTTATAAATTCCTACAGCCTTCGGATGCCCAACCGGGCCCTCAGTTCCGGGTGTTTTTTCCAGAATTCTTCGATAAGTTCTTTGGCATGGATGTTGTCCTCAGGTTCCCATGAGTTTTCCTTGGGGCCATACACCTTCCACTTGACCAAGAACTGGATTGAGCCTCCCATCTTCCTACAAGCCGGGATGGCCTCCAGCTCAAATTCCTCCTCTCCGTCCACTAGAACTGGCCCTGATGGAGCTGTCCTCCGTCCCAGGAAAAGGTCCAGCGTCACCGGTTTAAGTAGTGTGACATGGAACACCGGATGGACTCGCATGGATGGAGGAAGAACCAGCTCGTATGCCACCTGGTTGATCCTTCTCTTCTCGGGAAACGGCCCCATGACCCTTGGTACTAATTTCTTGGAAGGGCAGGAAAGTTTTAGGTTTTTGGTTGCCAGCCAAACTCGGTCGCCTGGTTGCAGGTCCAATTCCTCTTGCTTCACTTTGTCAAAGGCCTTCTTGTTGAGCTCCTGGGTCCGGGAAAGTGTCTCTTGTAGCAGTTGGTTATTCCTTACGAGGAATTCTGTGATGCTTTGGGCTGCTGGCACCGAACTTTCTGCACTCTTGCTGGGTAGGAAGGTAGGATGGTAGCAGAGATTCGCCCAAAACGTAGATTGTTTAGTTGCCGAATGCACCATGTTATTGTAGACGAATTCGGCTACCAGAAGCAATGAGACCCAATCATCCTGGGAGAAGGAAGAATAACAATGGAGGTACTGCTCCAGGGTCTGGTTAGTTCTTTCAGTCTGGCCATTCGTCTGTGGATGGTAAGCAGAGGAGAACGATAGTTCAATCCCCAAACCCGAGCATATGGCCTTCCAGACCCGAGACGTGAATTGTACTCCACGATCAGAGACTATATTGGTGGGGGACTCCATGGAGATGGACAATCTCCTTGATGAAGGCTTTTACTGTGTCTGTAGCAGACGGGGTACCGTTCATGGGTATAAAATGGGCCATTTTTGTGAGGCGGTCCATGACCACAAAGATGGAATTGAAGCAGCCCGAGGGAGGCAATTCGACTATGAAGTCCATGGATATGTGGGACCATGGGCGTCCAGGAATGGGAAGTGGGTTTAGTAACCCCCAGGACTTGGACCTGCTTGTCTTGTTGCGGGCACAGACTGGACAGGCGCTGACATATTTTTTACAGTCCTCGTCAGCAGAGGGTCATCAAAAGGAGCGAGACACTAGCTCATATGTCTTGTGACTACCAAAGTGACCTGCCAATTGATGGTCATGGCACAGTTCGAAGATGGTCAGGCGTAGCTCCTCAGGTATGAAGACCCTGTCACGGTACCACCACAGTCCGTCTTTCTGTACCAGTCAAGGGTCAGGTGGCGTGGTGACATAAGTTAGAGCCCGTCTGAGTCGGGACAGCAGGTCCTCTTGGGATAACAAGAAGCTCTGGGATGAAAGGATGGTGTCTGGTGGAGCCGGTTTTTCAGAGCCATTGAACATCCTGGATAGAGCATCTGGTTTAGTGTTCTTCGACCCGGGCCTGTAAGTAATGTGGAGTTGGAACCTTGAGAAAAAGAGTGTCCATCGTGCCTGACGGGGTTTGAGTCTCTTTGCAGTCCGGAGGTACTCAGGGTTCTTGTGGTCTGTGAAGACCAGAACAGGATGTGCGGCTACCTCCAACAAATACCGCCATTCTTCCAAGGTGGACTTAATTGCCAACAGCTCTCTATCTCCAACATCATAGTTGGTTTCTGGTGGCGAGAGCTTCCGGGAAAAGAATGCGATGGGGTGAAGGGAAGCCTTGGGTCCTCGTCTCTGGGACAGAACCGCCCCCACCGCGGTCTCCGAGGCATCCACCTCCAGGATATAGGGCAAGACTGGATCCGGATGCTTCAGGACAGGGGCTGAAGTAAACAGCTTCTTGAGCGTGAGGAAGGCCTCATGAGCCTTAGGAGTCCACCGGAAACGGGAGTCTTGCTTGGTCAGCTGATTGATGGGGGCTATTACAGCGGAAAACCCCTTAATAAACTTGCGATAAAAGTTTGCAAAGCCTACAAACCGTTGCACCCCCTTCTTGTCCACTGGTGCAGGCCAGTCCAGGATGGCGATGACCATTTGTGGACTTATAGTGACCCCTGAAACTGAGATGATGAGACCTAAGAAAGGGATGCTGGAACATTCAAACATGCACTTGTCGGCTTTTGCGTACAGTCCATGTTGTTTTAGGCGCCCCAGGACACACTTGATGTGCCTGCGGTGTTCTTCCAGGGATGAGGAAAAAATAAGGATGTCATCCAAATAGATGATGACAAACTGTTCTAAATAGTCCCTGAACACATTGTTCACCAGGTGCTGGAAGGTGGCCGGGGCGTTGCAGAGCCCGAAGGGCATCACAAGGTATTCATAGTGGCCGAATCTCCTTCTGAAGGCCGTCTTCCATTCGTCACCCTCACGGATGCGAATAAGGTTATATGCCCCACGGAGATCGAGCTTGGAAAAAATAGTAGCCGCGCCAGGCGCTGGAACAGCTTGGGTACTAGGGGCAAGGTGTAGCGGTTTTTGATGGTTATCTTGTTGAGGTCCCGGTGGTTGATGCATGGTCTCAGAGACCGGTCCTTTTTCTCAACAAAGAATATTACTGCTCCAGCAGGGGACGTGGATGGCCGGATGAAACCCTTCTCTAGATTTTCATCTAGGTAGGCCTTGAGGGCCTTTAGCTCCCCCTCAGAGAGCAGGTAAATCCGGCCAAAAGGTACTTCTGCACCTGGCAACAGTTCAATGGGGCAATTGTAGGCCCGGTGAGGTCGCAGCTTGTCTGCCCCCTTCTTGCTAAACATGTCCAGAAAATCAGGATACGCTGAAGGAACTGTGTCTCAGGTTTCCTGGTCAGGGTCGGGATCCTGACATAGGTCAGCAGGAGAAGGCAAAAAAAGAGGTGTATTTGGCGCTTGCCCAAAACCTGTGTGCTGGGAGTTCTAATCATACAGACAGGCTCTGTGAGAGGTAGTCTGGAGGGGGGTTCCTGTGATGGATGATGTTGACAGGGAGAAGAGGAGACGGCTTCACAAATGGCTGCTGTCTTAGGGGCAAGAGAACCTCGGTAAAGACCAAAGTGAGAGAGAAGCACACTTAGAGGCGCTGTGCTTCTCTCTCACTTCAGCAGGAGAAGGCTCCTGGCATTGCTGTAGGCAGTGATGCCAGCAGTAGGAGAACAGAAACTGGACATCCCCTGTGGTCCAGTTAATGTCAGGGCAGTGTGCCCACAGCCACGGGAGGCCGAGAATGACTGGGTAGAGCGGGGATGCAATAGCATCTAGGAGCAGGTACTCGGAATGGCCAGTGAGAGTCTTAGCAAGGAGGGCAATGGTTTCGTGGGTAACTGTACCCGATTTGAGGGGTGATCCGTTGGCCAGGCGGACCATCCGGTGTGCCTTGGGTTTAAGGGCAATCTGGTGCTGTGCAGCAAAAGATAGGTCTACAAAGCAGCTGCAGACGCCTGAGTCCAGGATGGCTGAAACTTGGATGCTCCCGTTGGGGAGTTGGAGAGACAAAGGAAGCACCAGGTGGGTTGCCCAGTCGGGTAAAAACAGGACTACTCCCTCGGGGGAGATGGAACCCTTCGCTGGGCATGACCTGACACGATGCCCAGAACCTCCACAGTACAGGCATAGATTGAGGCTGAGACGTCTATGTCTTTCTTCGGGGGTAAGGGGTGTGCGTGGACGCACCATAGGCAAGAATTCTGGCAGGTTCCCTGCAGATCGCTCGGCCCTGCGTTCCCGCAGACGGTAATGAGAGCCTCGAGGGATTGGGGTGTCCCCACTTGAGCCAATTCATCCTTCAGGGGCTTGGACAGGCCCAACCGGAACTGGTAGCGGAGGGCCGCATCATCCCAGGCTGTGTCAGCAGCCCAGCGTCGGAACTCGGCAGTGTAGTCCTCCGCCATGCGTTGGCCCTGCTGGAGGGCGTGGAGAGCTGTCTCCATGGTTGTGGCCAAGTGGGGGGCCTCATAGAGAGATACCATGGCCCGGAAGAAGAGGTGCAGGTCAACTGTTTCAGGGGCTTTATGTTCCAGGAGATGTTGGGCCCATCGTAAGAGAGAGATAACCAGCCCCACTTTAGTGACTTCCAAGGAAAAGGTGCGGGGTTGCAGCGCAAAATACAGTTCACAGGCACTGTGAAAACCCCGAAACTTCCTGCGGTCCCCTGAAAATGTAATGGTACCTCTGGCTCAGTGGGCAGGGTGACAATAAGCTGGTCGGAGCTTGATGCAGCTGACATGGAAAGTTCCTGGACTTGGCTTTCCATTCGGGTGTACCCTTCTTGTAAGTCCCTTATTGCTCGGGTCAGCCCGGTCAAGTGAATGCATAGCTCCTGCGTTGGAGAGGGCCCCCTGCGCAGACTCAGACATGGCTGTCCGTTGCTGTAACGTACCTGGTGGTGGAGTCTGACGTATGCAGTGGGCAACCTCTCTTACGACCCTGATTTCGGAACCCCTGGTAGTGTAGACAGGGAGCTCGGGAGTGCAGGGAGGCACGAGGGTCTGACTGGGTCACTGGTGGTGGTGTGCTGGTCCGTGTGGTGCTCGTGCAGGCTGAAGCGTGGTGATGCGTGGTGATGCAGGCCGGGTCGGTAATGGGCTGGCGGAACAGTACAGATGGGTCAGGCTGAAGAGTAGTCGGGTGCAAGCAGAGTTTGTTAACAGGCGGGCAGCGAGGTACAAGGGAGCAGGCAGAAGAGTGGTCGTGGAAGCCGGGGTTGGTGCAGGCGGAGATCAATAGCAGGGTCAAGGCAAGCCGGGTCACAGGAACAAACAATCAGGATCGCAGGTTGCTTCAGGAACACACAGACACTTGCTTCCTGGTGCTGTCCTGCTTAAATGGCGGCTATTGGCGCCATTAGCGCGCACAGGCGCACGGACAGAGGGCCAGAAGCGGCCAGAGTCCATTTTCCTAACAGCGACAGTCACATACTGTACGTCATAAGTTAAAGTGAATTTAAAGGAAAAAAAAAAAACAAACAAACATGTCATACTTACCTGCTCTGGTTTTGCACAAAGCAGCCCCGATCTTCCTCCCTCCTTCCTGTTGAGTGCCCCGAGAGCAAGCAGCTTTCATTGGCTTCTGGCTGTGATTGACAGCAGTGGGAGCCAATGGCTTGCACTGCTGTCTCAGCCAATGAGGAGGGAAAGTCCCCAGAGAGCTGATGCTCTTGCGCACATCGCTGGATCGAGAGGAAACTCAGGTAAGTATTGGGGGGGCTGCTGCACACAGAAAGTTTTTTACCTTCATGCATAAAATGTATGAAGGTGAAAAACCTTCAGCCTTTAGAACCACTTTAAATCAACAAAACAGCCACTGTGAAACTAATAGGGGCAATTATGTATCAACATGATAATCAGCCTACAACATCTCCTGGTCATTATTCAGCACTGCAGTTTAAGTCTGCAGCACACCCCTGCTCCAATCAGTAATGCTTAAGTAGACTGCTGGACAATCACTCTATACCTGATCAACAGGTTGGCATTTTTTCTCATGGTCTAAATAAAGGTCTGTCTCACATTGACTTCTGATTGTTCATGCCCTGGATTACTTTTGTGGTTATGTGGACTGTATTTGTATTTAACCTATGTGTTTTTGTCCTGATCATTGGCTTGTTGTCTTTACTATTGCTATGTACTTTACTTTACGGTGTTCACTTGACCTGACTTGTCTTTACTAATGTGTCTACTTGTGGTCTGTCTTCTTGTCTGGAACTTAGGCTTTGATTAGTCAGGTCACAGGAACAAGAAATGTGGGAAATATCTCCAAAGAAGATATAAAAGCCTGACTGTTCCTTCTCCATTATAGCACTGCTGGTGCCCACCCTAAACTTTCTGTCTTCTGCGACAACCACATAAGTCATAAGTCAAGTCAACAAAACAGCCGCTAAGCGAAAGTAAATAGTAGCAATCATGTGTCACCATGATAATCAGCCCGCACCATCTGCTGGTCATTACTTTCTCTGCAGCACACCCCTGCTCCAACCAGTAATGCTTAAGTAGACTGCTGGACAATCACTATATGCTTGATCAACTGGTTGGTATGTCTGTGCATGGCCAAAATAAAGCTCTGCCTCTCATTGACTTCTGATTGTTCATGCCCTGGATTACTTCTGTGATTGTTTGGACTGCATTTGTATTTAACATGTGTGTGCTTGTCCTGATCATTGGCTTGTTGTCTTTACTATTGTGTTCACTTGACTTGACTTCTCTTTGTTAATGTGTCTATTTGTGGTATGTCTACTTGTCTAGAACTTAGCCTTTGATTAGTATTGTTTTTTCTGCACCTAATCTGACCATCGCCCTGCTGACACTACTAGTACCTGCTCTGTGCTGTTTACTCAGAGGACTTACACCGCTCCAGCATCTGTTGCTCAGCTGTCACTCCTGGTGACACAGTTGGTCCACCAAAATTGGTGACAGCACAGTATCTTTTAGATAACTATACCAGTTAAACAGAGAAGGAACACAAAGTAGGAATTATATATATTAGCCTGCAGATGTTTTTATGACCTTCTGTTAACCCTCTCTCGAGTACAGATAGCCAGAAGCTTCCCCAAGACGGGGACAAGACTCGCTGCCGCTTCGGTGACGTCATCGTGTCCTGTGGAGACTTTGCTGGCTGCATTTCTGATGGGAACGTTCATATTTTTTTTACAGGAATTCATGTACCAGTGCACAGACTGTAATGTGCTGCCTCACATAATGCTTTTATCAGCGTCTTGTAAAGAACAATGCACATGATTACGCTGCCTAATCACACCACCCATAGACGAAGCTGTGCTGAGATTTTTATGCACACGGTGATCAGATTTTATTACCTCGCTCGGATTCCCAGCATTGCTGTAAAACTTGAAAAATGAAGGTGCCCTATGAACCCAGAATAAATATTATTATGAACTTCTGGCTCTCGTACAGGCTCAGGAAAAAGAAAAACGTATTCTAGTAATGTGAACCTGAAGAGACGGGAGTTAAGTGCTAGAATAATCTTCTGAATGTATTTAGCTGAAGATAATTCACGGACACGCTCTATCTGAAATTGAAGTCGAATAGATTTAGCAATTTTACTAATTTGTTCGGTAGGAACAAAACAAGAACAATTATTTATGCAACTCTCTGGTTTAAAAAAAAAATTGCTGTAGGATTTACAATTTAACAAACTGTAAATTTTTTTAATGAACTCATTAGCAAGTGTTTTCCTGCCTGTTGTCTTTTTTTTTTTTTACATTGCTGCAGTAATTATCAGCCTTTGGTATCAAACTTTCTGGGCTCAAAACGAATGAATTAAAGAATATGTTACCCAAATGTTTCATATTCCTGATATGTGCCTGCTTTACCATGTACTTGTAAGAAAAGGTATCTTTGTATTGCTTCTATTGAGGGAAATAATAAGTAAAAAACAATCAGCGCCGTGACAAATAAAGAGAGTAGCAGCAACCACTCAATAAGTGCTTCCACAACACCAACAAATGTAAAATATATAAAATAGTGTTGCGCTACATCAATGTGCAAAAAAAATGTTATAAATCATTAAAATCCATAACATGTGTAATCTTAAAACAAGATGAATAAAGTGCAGATGTTCAACCAAATGAAACAGCAAAGCAGTTCATCAGCTGTGCTAAGTTGATTGGAGATGATCAAATCACCATTATGTGCAAAACATGCAAAACTCAACGTGCACTGTGCTTATCCTCCACCGCTCACACCAGCAGCTCCCCTCACATAAGCATCAAAACAGCAGTGTTCCCCTTAGGGGATCTGATGGAATTCTACTCTAGGGATGGGAAGATTCTCTGGTGTTCTCTTCTCCAATGGTCAGGGCAAACAAGCCTCTCAGCCAATATATGAGGATGACAAAAAACAGTGGCTGCTGGTGAAATTTTAGGATGAGGGGGGCGCCAGACCCCGCCCTTCTTTTTCGGCCCCTCTCATTTATCATAAGCCCCACCCCTTATAGTTTCCACCCCTTGTGTCAGGAGTATACAGCCCAGCATCACCAGATAGGGTATACAACATCGCCAGATAGTGGTATATACAGCATCACCAGACAGGAGTATACAGAGCCCCAGATAGCAGTATACAGAGTCACCATATACCAGTATACAGAGCCCCAGATAGCAGTATACAGAGTCACCATATCACAGTATATAGAGCCCCATATAGCAGTATACAGAGTCACCATATCACAGTATACAGAGCCCCAGATAGCAGTATACAGAGTCACCATATATCAGTATACAGAGTCACCATATAGCAGTATACAGGATCCCAGATAGGGTATACAGTCACCAGATAGGGTATACAGGGCCCCAGATAGCAGTATACAGGGTCCCAGATAGGGTATACAGAGCCCCAGGTAGCAGTATACATAGCCTCAGGTAGCAGTATACAGGGTCCCAGATAGGGTATACAGGGTCCCAGGTTGCAGTATACAGGGTCCCAGGTAGCAGTATAAAGGGTCCCAGGTAGCAGTATATAGAGCCCCAGGTAGCAGTATACAGAGCCCCAGATAGGGTACACAGTCACCAGCCCCCCCCCCCCGAAGTCGGGACAAATCCCACACTTACCCCATCTAATAGGTATGCTGGCAGTGTTGCAAAGATCGGCATGTGGAGAGCGGGCTGAGAGTATACAGAGGCAGCGCTTGCGGAGAGCATGCTGACAGTGCGATCGGTCAGAAGTCCCGGCGGAGTGCTGTGTCTACGTGAGTAATCACGCAGCCAGCACATCCGCCGTAGTCCCGCCCCCGCCCACAGCATCCAATGACAGGCAGTCATTGGCTCTGATGACTCAGGGGGCAGCCAATCGGACTATGTTCAGTGCACATACATAGACTTTAATGACTGGCCAATCGGCTCACTACTCAGCTGACAGCAAGGAGCCGAGGAAAAAAAAAAGAAAAGTCAATATACCGGTGCATCCTGCAGGGGGGCTGGCCTGACTTTTTTTTTCCTTCTCACCTGCGGGGAGGCGGCGCCCAAGCGCCCTTTATACACCAGCCACCGCTGACAAAAAACAATATCTAGTGATCTCTGCTAAAATCTGGTTTATTAAAAAAAAAACAGCAATTGCACTTACATACAGGGCACATCAGCTGTGCTAGCTAATACAGGTACTGCATAGAAAGCCGTGATTACCACCATGTGACGTCTGGTCGCAGGTTCCGCTCGCTAGGCGCATGTTCGTCATTAACGGGACTTCATCAGTAGGGGATGAACTACTGATGAACCCCTTCTGAGGAAGTCACATTAATGATGAACACGCGTCTAGGGGGCGGAGCTTGCGACCAGACGTCACATTGTAGTATTTCTATTGGGCTTTCTATGCAGTACCTGTATTAGCTAGCACAGCTGACGTGCCCTGTATGTAAGTGCAATTTCGTTTTTTTTTTGTTTTTTTTTAATAAACCATATTTTAGCAGAGAGCACTAGATATTACTTTTTTGTCATCCTCATGTACTGGCTGAGAGGCTTGTTTGCCCTGACCATTGGAGAAGTGGACCATCCCCAGAGTAGAATTCCATCAGATCCCCTAAGGGGAACACTGCTGTTTTGATGCTTATGTGAGGGGAGCTGCTAGTGTGAGCGGTGGAGGATAAGCACAGTGCACGTTGAGTTTTGCATGTTTTGCACATGGTGATATGATCATCTCCAATCAACTTAGCACCTCTGATGAACTGTGTTGCTGTTTCATAATTTGGTTGAACATCTGCACTTTACTCATCTTGTTTTAAGCTTGCACATGATATGGACTTTAATGATTTATAACATTTTTTTGCACATTGATGTAGCGCAATACTATTGAGGGAAATGCCTGGTGTTCCTGTTGTTCTGCTTTCCTATTAAAAACTGACCACACTAGGCAAGAGAGCACAGTATAGTCAGTTTTCTGGCTGTGCTGAGAACTCAGCCTCCTCTCCTCCAATGTTCGGACTTCTGCTGACACGCCTCCCCCTTTCCCTTCTGCACAGCCATTCACTGGGAAGACCACTGAAACAAAAAAAGACCCAACATTTTGAAAAAAAAAAAAACAACAATATTTTTTACTTTCTGCTATAAAACATATCCAATAAAAAAATGTAAAAAAAAAAAATCAAATTTCTTCATCATTCTAGGGCAATATGTATTCTGCTACATATTTTTGGTAAAACAAATTCCCAAAAAGCGTATATTGATTGGTTTGCACAAAAGTTATGGCGTCTACAAACTATGGGATATTTTTAAGGCATTTTCATTTATTTATTTTTACTAGTAATGGCAGTGATCAGCGTTTTTTAGCGGGACTGCGACATTGTGGCAGACAAATCGGACACCTAACTGACACTTTTTGGGAACCAGTGACATTATTACAGTGATCAGTGCTGGAAATAAAATGACGTACAGGTACGTCGGTTCATGCAATAGAGCCACCCTGCCGCAGTATATCTGCAGTAGGTGGTCCTTAAGTAGTTAAATAATTGGGCGGCACAGTGGTGTAGTGGGTAGCACTTTCACCTAGCAGCATAAAGGGTCGCTGGTTCTAATGCCAACCTTGACACTACCTGCCTGGACTTTGCATGTTCTCTCCCTGTGCCTGCGTGGGTTTCCTCCGGGTACTCCGGTTTCCTCCCACACTTCAAAGACATGCTGGTATGTTAATTGGATCCTGTCTAAATTGGCCCTAGTATGTGTATATATGAACGTGAATTAGGGACCTTAGATTGTAAGCTCCTTGAGGGTAGGGACTGATGTGAATGTATGTGTAAAGCGCTGTGTAAATTGACGACACTCTATAAGTACCTGAAATAAATACATTGATTTTAAAGAGGTTCTAAACCTCCCTGTAACACTTGTACCTATAGGTAAGCCTAGAATAAGGCTTACCTATAGGTACTGTAAATATCTCCTAAACGTGCGATATGTGTGATGCATACTAGCATGCTATGCCTTTACTTTGCAGGGAAGGGGGAAACTTGTCTCTTTTTTGCAGGGTTTGCTTCCTCTTTAACCACTTCAGATCCGCGCTATTGCCAAAGTACGGCTCCAGCGCGGATCTGAAATGCCCGGAGGACGTCCTCCACTGCGCACGCTCCTGCGCGCCCCCTGGCGGAAGCGGCGGCACTTGCGCGCGCGCCGCACGCTGCACGAGCGTGCCCGTGGGTCGGGCGGACTCGATGTCCGCCCGAGACCCGCTGATCACTTTTAGGAGCCTCAGAACGGGGAACCGCCGTTGTAAACACGGTGGTTTCCCGTTCTGTGACAGGGGACAAGCAGATCTACTGATCCCTGTCACTGGGATCAGTTAGATCTGTTATGTCCCGGCCAACCCACCCCCCCCACAGTTAGAACACACCCAGGGAACATGTGTTAACCCCTTCACTGCCCCCTGCAGGTTAACCCCTTCACTGCCAATGACATTTACACAGTAATCAGTGGACATTTAAATTTCTGATCGCTGTATAAATGTCATTGGTCCCAAAAATGTGTAAAAAATGTCCGACATTTCCGCCCTAATATCGCAGTCCCGATAAAAATCGCAGATCGCCGCCATTACTAGTAAAAAAAAAAATAATAATAAAAACGCCATAAATCAATTCCCAGTTTGTAGACGCGATAACTTTTGCACAAACCAATCAATATACGCCGATTGCGATTTTTTTTTTACCAAAAATATGTAGAATATATATCGGCCAAAACTGATGAATCATTTTTTTAATGGATTTGTACTTTAGCAAAAAGTAAAAAATATTGTTCTTTTTTGCAAAATTATCGCTCATTTTTTGTTTATAGCGGCGATCAGAAATGACGCAGAGGTGATCAAATACCACCAAAAGAAAGCTCTATTTGTGGGGAAAAAAGGACGCAAATTTTATTTGGGTACAGCGTCGCACGACCGCGCAATTGTCATTCAAAATGCGACAGCGCTGAAAGCCAAAAATTGGTCTGGGCAGGAGGGGGGTTTAAGTGCCCGGTAAGGAAGGGGTTAAATGTAAAAAATTGCATTTAGCCACTAGGGGGAGCTAAGTATTATAGGAAATCTCTGTGATGCTTATTTTTTGGCCAAATGCGATAGTCTCCTTTTTCTTTTTTTTGCCGCATTAAAACAGAACAAATGCGCATGCACTTTCACTGCAAATGGCTTATGAGAATTCTTTCTAAAACAATCCCAAAGTATTCCTGGGGGAGAGTCCTTGGGTGATTGGGAAGATCTACTGAGAGACAGCAACAGCTTGATCACTAAGATCTGACTTTTTTATTTTTCACATCTGACCCGGAAAAAAAGTGACACAAGAGATGCAATTTGACAGCTGGTGGTTGTCGCTTTTTCTTGTTTTCGCATCATGCAACATTCTGCTATTGCTTTGGAAATTCCAATAGCTATTATGTAGATTTTTTTAAGGGAAAAAAAAAATAGGTTCATTAACTTTGGCTTTGACACAATTCGCGAGTGACTTGTGCATTTTGCTGCTGGGTAAAAGTTTGCAAACCGCGGAAATCGCATTAATAACACTGTGCAAAAAAAGAGAACATTCTAAAAATACATCCATCTGCCACCTCCAAGTCAAAGAAGCCTCTTTTTGCTTTTCCCAGTAACACTTTCCTGAACTGTTCGCTTCCGGCCCCACGTTTTATTTAAAGCCAATTGGCATGCTGTTATTTTATGTGTCATTTATTCTTTCTCCCTATGAATATTTTTGCAAATGTCCTAGGCACGCTATTTTATTTCAGCGTTTTTTTATCTTGAATTTCAATTTCCTATACTATGCATATAAATAAATATCATCTTGCCAAATTCACCTGTAATGATCTTATTTACACTCCTCCTGAAAATGATGGCCATTACTATAGGCATTTTTTGTGAATATTTAGTATTAGAGTAAAAAGTGGATCCTCTTGGATTTAATTTTTCAGTGATCTTGTGAATATTAATCCTTCATTGGTTGTTTTCGCCTGTGTAGGTCAGAGAGCAAAATTGAGAGTTGCACCTTTGGCAAAATGTATAATTTTGCAGCAAAATCCATTTAGCAAAAATTAATATATTAATATTTAAAAAAATAAATATTTAAAAAAATGTTTTTTTTTTTTTGCTTTGATGCATCATATTGTAAGGAAATCTATGGTTAAAATATATTCACTGGCCACTTTATTAGGTGCAACTTGCTAGTACCTTTTGCCTTCGGAACTGACTTCATTTTTCATGGCATAGATTCAACAAGGTGTTGGAAACGTTCCTCAGAGATTTTGGTCCATAGTGACAATGATGGCATCACGCAGTTGCTGCAGGTGCACATCCATGATGTGAATCTCCCGTTCCACCACATCCCAAAGGTGCTCTATTAGATGAGATGCGGGGAGTGTGGAGGCCATTGGAGTGCAGTGACCTCATTGTCCATGGTGAGATGATTGGAGCTTTGTGACATGGTGCATTATCCTGCTGGAAGGAGCCATCAGAAGATGGGGACACTGCAGTCATAAAGGGATGGACATGGTCAGCAACAATACTCAGGTAGGTTGTGGCATTTAAACGATGGTCAATTGATACTAAGGGGCCCAAAGTGTGCCAAGAAAATATCCCCCACACCATTACACCACCACCAGCCTGAACCGCTGATACAAGGCAGGATGGATCCATGCTTTCATGTTGTTTATGCCAAATTCTGACCCCACCATCCAAGTTGCAGCTGAAATCGAGACTCGTCAGACCAGGCAACATTTTTCCAATCTTCTATTGTCCAATTTTGGTGATCCTATGCGATTTGTAGCCTCAGTTTCCTGTTCTTAGCTAACAGGAGTGGCACCCGCTGTGGTCTTCTGCTGCTGTAGCCCATCTTCAAGGTTCAATTTGTTGTGCATTCAGAGATGGTATTCTGCATACCTTGGGTGTAATGAGTGCTTATTTGAGTTACTGTTGCCTTTCTCAAACCATTCTCAAACATCTCAAACCAGTCTGACCTCTGCCATCAACAAGGCATTTTCCTGCACACAATTTCCGCTCACTGGATATTTTCTCTTTTTCAGACCATTCTCTGTAAACCCGAGAGATGGTTGTGTGTGAAAATCCCAGTAGATCAGTCATTTTTTTGAACTATTCAGACCAGCCCATCTTGCACCAGCAACCATGCCATGTTCCAAGTCACTTAAATCCCCTTTCTTCTCCATTCTGATGCTCGGTTTGATCTTCAGCATGTCATCTTCACCACATCTAGATGTCTAAATGCATTGAGTTGCTGCCATGTGATTGGTTGATTAGCAATTTGTGTAACCAAGCAATTGAACAGGTGTACCTAATAAAGTGGTCGGTGAGTATATATTAAAACTTTTTTTTTTTGCATTTTGGATGATCTCTTCCACCAATCACTGATCAACTGTTTGTGTGGACATGAATTCCTTTCCACATTAGCCAATCCCACTAACTACACCAGATTTTGTAGGCGGACCCCCTATGGTTGTTAAGCCAGTCCCTAGACTTATAGGGGGCACCACATGTACTGCAGTGCTTTAAGGACAGTGGGTCAGGACCCCAGACTAGTCTCACCAGTCCCTAAGCATGAACATTTTCCTGATTACACTTCTTTGGCCAAGGGCTCAGAGAAAAGTATACAGTTCTTGGCAATACCATAGCTCCCAACTGTCCCTGATATCAAGGGACTGTCCCTCATTTGGAACAAAGTCCTTCTTTCCTCCTCATTTGTCCCTCATTTTGGTCTGATCTATATAGTTGTATATAAAATGCAATATATATTTTTCAAAAAGTGTTTTCCAGTGCTAAACCTTTCATCCAATTTCTAAATTGCTGTATTCATAAATTTCAGAAGCCAGTATAAAGGAATAGTAGTGGTAAAAAAAAACATTTGTGGGTTTAACTAATACATTTTTTTGTATAATGTCTCCTTTAAGGGGCGTGGCAGGGGGTGTGTCCTATGCCTACATGCTTTTTCTAATAGGTGTCCCTCATTCTCATCTAATAAGGTTGGGGGGTATGCAATACAGAGATGATCACAGGAGCTGTTTTTGGGGAGTCAACATCCATATCAGATGCCAGGGCTACTCAGGCGCCCAGATATTACAGCCAGTGCACTGGGGAAACCGTTCTGATCTCAATGACTCACTGCAACTGCCCACCACTCATCCTATCCTGAACCAGGTTCCACACAATTGGTACCCCAGGTATTGGCTGAGATAAGGTTGTACACAGTTCTGTTAATGACCAGCATAGTGTAAGGCTTTACTGCTGTACACAACTGCCCATAGCGTTAATGCAATCGCACTTACTTCCAAGTTTCTACTTATGCAGAACATACTCGAAGGAGAGAATTCTTTGTCTTCCACCAGTTTACTCAATAGGCTATTTAAAGTGGTTGTCAACCCTTGACAACCACTTTAACCTACAGGTAAGCCTATAATAAGGCTTACCTGTAGGTTCCCTGCATATCTCCTAAACCTGCATGGTTTAGGAGATATACAGTGTACTGTGATGTGCCCATGTCATCGGGCACATGCGCAGTGAAGAAATGGCCTCTGTGCCGTTTCTTCACTGAGATCTTGCCACGATTGGCGGCTCCCGCAGGCATGCGCGGGAGTGACGTCACACGACTCCAGACAGTCACAGAGCCCTGGAAGGAAGAGGGGCAGAAGATGGATGCGGCCTGGAGCGGGGACATTGTGGGCTTTCAATGCATGTAAGTGCCACATAATGGGCTAATATGAGATGCATACTAGCCCATTATCCTTTTACATTGCAGGGTAAAAAAGAGGAAGTAAAACCCATCAGGGTTTACTTCCTCGTTAATAGGGTTACAAAGAAAGAAGCAAGCTTCAAAATACAATCTACAGTGCCCATGTGTGAGAGCCCCTGGATGGCTGCCTAACCAGGAGCTCCGCACCCTCGGCAGACTTCGGCCCCCCTGGCTCCTGTCAGAGCGGATCTGGATAGGCTGGGAAGGGGCAGTTTGGCTCTCCAGGATTGCATCGGGACACCCCCAGTACCGAGACCGGAGCACACCGGCCGATCTTTCCCCCGCTCCAGTGAGTACCAAGATGGCCGCTCTCACCCCCTGAACTCAACTGAGGGTGAGGGGGAGAGGGTGCTAACATTTCCCAAACAGGGTTCTGCTGCAGGGCAGTTTGGATCAGTCTACCTCAGCCTCCTGCATCTGGTCTTGACTCCTGCCGGGTGTACCAAGATGGCCGCCGGAGCGGCAGATTAGGAGCTCATTTCTCTGGGAGATCTTCTAAGTCTCCAGGGGCCATGCTGCAGCAGTCTCTCAGAGGATCCCAGGGAGAGATTGGCTTGCAAGCTGAGTCTGGGGGGGTTCTGTTGGTTACCAGGAAACTCAGGCATGGCTGACTCATAGAACAAGGTGACATTTAAAAACATGCCTCAGGCCCTGGCTTTTTTTTTTCAACACTAGCCCCCCTCTTAATGCAGCCCACACACGCAAGAAGGTCGCTTAGGCATCTTTTTTCAGGGGCAGACCAAGTCTCCCCCTCGGGTATGGCCTCTGCGGCAACTCCGACCCAAGCTAAAGCCCAGGATGCCCAAATAGAACCCAGGCCAGTTATAGCTCCAGCCTCTCTCATACTCACTTCAGGCCCCAGCCTCACCTCGCTTCCGCCTCTTTCTGTTTCTCCAGCCTTCACCGAGTCGCTGCTTCGACTAACTATGGAGGACTTCACAGCAACACCAGCGGGCCATCTCTCTACTCAGACATCTACCCTTAGTCCGATAATTCCGGACACCCCGCTTAGCACAGCAGACTTGTTTCTTAAATTTTCCACCTTACTGGAAAGAGGCCTGGCAAACACGGCCGCGAAGATCACAGGAGACATTAAAGCTGACTTCCATAATTTAGGCTCGAGAATGGAGGCAATTGAGCAAAAATTAGATATTACTATTTTTAGAACCAACCAAAATTCTTCTCAAATACAAGCCTTGCAAGACCAACTGGACACTACCATGTCAAGAATCGATGATCTCAAAAAATAGATTGAGACGTTACAACTTCAGGATCAGAGGCCTCCCGGAGTCTATTACCGAAATCACTTCCGCAGTCCAGGACCTAATCCTAGCGTTAATTCCAAATATACCGAAGCATAGGTTGGAGCTGGACAGAGCCCATAGAGCCCTGGGCCCCCCTAGGAAGGATGGCTCTCCCAGGGATATAATAGTAAAGCCACACTTCTACAATATCAAAGAAGAGCTTATGAGACTGTCTCGGTCTAACCCCAACATTTCCTGCAGGGGTCACCAAATACAAATATTTGCGGACTTATCCCCCACCACCATCCAAAAGAGGAGAGCCCTCAAACCACTGTTACAAGTCCTCCAACAAAAAGATGTTAAATATTGGTGGGCCTTCCCGTTTGGTGTCAAATTTTCCTATAAAGGGAAAACATTCTCTTTTTCAAGCTTACAGGAGGGGGGAAAAATTCTTCTATCCCTGAAACTTATTTCCCAAGAAGCTCCTATGGACATTGCTGATCTGGCTGGATCTAATGCAAAGAGGCCTCTTCCTGCGAGCCCTGCTTCACCGCTCTGGACCAAATCTCATAGCAAAAAATCCAAAGACAATAGACCTCCTTAATAGAGTTGAGCGGACACCTGGATGCTTGGGTTTGGGTTTTCGTGGAAAAGTTCAGGTTCGGGTTTGACTTGACCCCGGACCCCGAACCCCATTGAAATCAATGGGGACCCGTACCTTTGGGCACAAAAATGGCTGTAAAAAAGCCCTGCAAGAGGGCTGCAAAAGGAAGAAAAGTGGGGGTAAGAGTAGGACAAGTGCCCTACAAAGAAATGGGGGTAGAGAAATAACAATAATCTGTCCCTTACAGCAACAGCAGAAACCTGACCCTATACGAGTAGGTGATTATTTTAGAACAATAATCTGTCCCTTACAGCAACAGCAGGAACCTCTCCCTATAGCAGTTTGATATGATTTTAGAACAATAATTTGTCCCTTACAGCACCAGCAGGAACCTCTCCCTATAGCAGTTTGATATGATTTTAGAACAATAATCTGTCCCTTACAGCAACAGCAGGAACCTCTCCCTATAGCAGTTTGATATGATTTTAGAACAATAATCTGTCCCTTACAGCACCAGCAGGAACCTCTCCCTATAGCAGTTTGATATGATTTTAGAACAATAATCTGTCCCTTACAGCAACAGCAGGAACCTCTCCCTATAGCAGTTTGA
>BLSH010020530.1:121880-132185 GCA_018402905.1 Glandirana rugosa
TGGGATCGGCGATTGTTTCCTGGATAAGACAGTAAGACGCATATTGTAAAGACGGGTGAGGTTGCCTACCGGAAAAGACGAAACTGGCAATTCCGGTTCAACTCAAGGTTAGCCTGAAATCAATTAACCCGTCGTTCTGGGAATCTCCCCACGAAGAATACGCGTCGGACGTCTTTATCCATTCTGAAAAGCTCAAACTGGTTGAGGCGTCGAGATAGAAAGAACTAAACACTCCTTTAAACTTACTCGAATGGAGATTACTTTCGGAATACCCGACGGGTCTCTCAAAGACGACTCCACGGGAGATATAACAATTCTTCCTTTATAAGGAATTCTCATCACAAACCCGAACGATTTTTGAAATGTCCGGGTCCGGGTCCGTGCCACGGACACCCGAAAGTTCGGTACGGACCCGAACGTTACAGTCCGGGTTCGCTCAACACTACTCTTAAGGAATATTTCCTTCTTAACAATATAGAGGGCACCTCAGCAGAAACTCTCTGGGCAGCCCATAAGGCTTTCATTAGAGGTAAGCTCATTCAAATTTCCTCACAAATCAAGAAAGATAGAGCTGCGGAGTTGGTCAAACTCGAAAAGTCTTACCTATTTCTGCAGGCTGCGCATAAGAAGCACCCCTCTAAGGGTCTTGCTGCCCAATTAACTAAAGTCCGATTGGAACTCAACTTGGCCTTAACGGTCAAAGCAGAAAAGGCCATCCGTTGGAGTGGGCAGAAATGTTATACGCAGAATGACAGAATAGGTCCTTTGTTAGCGGCTAGGGTATCCCCTCGCCATTTTGCCTTACCCAAAATACGGATCCCAGGTCAAGGCCTGACCTCTAACCCAACGAAAATCCTAGACACCTTTCATAGTTTTTACACGGACCTCCCCATTGTTAAGCCATAAGACTATTAATGGATCATTCCTTGATGACCTCCCCATCCCCTCGCTGACAGCAGAGCATAAACAAATCCTAGAAGCCCCTTTCTCATAGGAGGAGATGTTGGGGCTCATCAGAAAATTAAGGAAAGGTTCTGCCCCAGGCTCGGATGGACTCTCGATGCCTTATTACAAGGCCTTTGTTAAGACTCTATCCCCACATCTAACAAAAAATTTTAATTCCAAAACCCAGGGCACTCCCCTGGACTCTCAGCTAAATTCTGCCTTTATTTCAGTGATTCCTAAACCGGGTAGGAATCCAGAGGAAGTGAGCAATTACAGACCAATTTCTCTCATAAACAACAACATTAAAATATTAACCAAAATCTTGGCCAATGGGCTGGCTTCCTTCATCAATTCTAACATTAACAAGGATCAGGTAGCATTTATCCCAGGAAGACAGGGCCCAGACCAGATACGTAGAGCAGTGGACCTGATTTCTATATTACAATCGAACTGGGAGGGAGGCCCTAAACAGTGAGGCATGGTTCTTTTGCTGGATCTACAGAAGGCCTTTGACTCTGTTTCTTGGCCCTACATATTTTTACTTCTGGAAAGATGGGGGTTTGGCCAGAGCTTCATGGGCCTTATTAGGGCTCTATACTCCTCCCCGAATGCCAGCATAAGGCTTCAGGGATAAGACAATAAATATAGCTAAAGGGACGAGACAGGGCTGTCCCCTCTCGCCACTTATTTTTGCGATCGCCATTGAAACTTTGGCAATTGCGATTCATCAAAATCCGGACATCAAAGGGGTTAACTGTGGATCGCAGTGTCATAAATGTGGTCTCTTCGTGGATGATATTATTTTGTTTCTGACATCCCCTCATACCTCCCTTCCCAACTTAAATAACACGCTGGATCGATTTACCGAAATCTCAGGGCTCAAAGTAAATTATTCCAAATCGCATGCGATGAATATCTCCCTTTTGCCTGAAACAGTAGTTTCGCTACAACGTTCATTCTCATTCAAATGGGAATCCAGCTTGCTCAATTATCTGGGTATCCACCTAACAGCAAAAATTGAGGATCTCTACACTTGCAATTTCCCCCCTATGTATGGTAAACTTGAGGAGGACCTGAAATCTTGGTCAAATAGTAGGCTCTCTTGGTTGGGTAGAATTAATGCTATCAAAATGACCCTCCTGCCGCGAGCGCTCTACTTATTTAGAGCATTGCCCATAGCAGTCAGGAAAGATCATCGGCAGAAACTTCAGAGTAGGATCGTTAGATTCATTTGGGGAGGCTCTGGATACCGATTCCCTCAATCAACCCTGTTTCGCCACAGGAAAAAGGGAGGTCTGGGTCTCCCAGTCCTCTTTAAATACTACCAAGCTGCAAGACTCGCACAACTCTCAACAGTATATACTAAGCTTGAGAAACCAGACTGGATTCAGATAGAGAGACAGGCAGTCCCAAATTATACCATCGACTTCCTTCTATGGATCCTGCTGAAAAAGAGACCCCCAATTCTATCCCCAATGCTGTCCCATTCGTTAGCCCTCTGGGACTCCCTTTGGTGTCATCACAAACTAATCTCTCCCTTGAAGCCATTAGCGCATATTTTCCACAACCCAGACTTCCCTCCAGGGTTAGACATCTTAGCATTTAAATGGTGGCTAGATAAGGGGCATTTTTTCTCTTCCACGGGACCTGTAACTTTGAGCTACTGTACAAGTAAACTGGACCTTCCAGCCTCTGAGAGGTTCAGATTTCACCAGATCTCTCATTTCCTTCACCAAATCTGGAAAGATAATCAACTCCCACCAAAGATTACGGCATATGAAATGTGGTGTGCACAAGCCATGGAGCAAAGGGGGGGTATCTCAGTAGTCTATGCATCTCTCACCTCTCCACCCATGAAAAATGCGTTTATGAAACTATGGGAGGCTGATCTCCAATTCTCATGGGACTTGGAGACATGGTATGGTTCATTTGCTCAATCTTGAACACAACCCTCATGGAAGCCAGCGTTAAGATTATCACTAGGTGGTACCTTACTCCGGCTAAGCTTGCCCATATTTATCCTTCAGCGGATCCTCAATGCTTTAGAGGCTGCCTACTTTCGGGCTCCATGCCGCATATTTGGTGGGAATGCCAGAGGATTCTTCAATTCTGGAGGAAAATATTTAATCTCATTGAAAAGCTGACCAAGGCTCAGATCTCCAGGTCCCCCGAGATAACTCTACTCAATGCCCATATCCCGAATCTGTCTAAATCCAATAGAAGATTGTTCCATTTCGTTCTACTGGGGGCAAAGCTCACTATTGCAAAGTTTTGGAAACAGCCAAAAGTCCCATTTGCGGCAACTGTCTGGAAAATATCTTGGATAATGTCGCAAGAGAAATTAGCGTGTATATTACTCGACACGACTGAGAGGTTTGAGACCATCTGGGAACCCTGGGCATCTTTCACAGGTATCTCTTTTGTCCCGGGTTCTTCTTAGTCAACAGCAGCAGCTGAATTTGGCAACCATTAGGTATATGTCAGTTCCTTTTTTTTCTACTCTCTTCATTTTCTTTTCTTTCTCTTCTTCCCTTTAGTTTTGATACTTTGGTCAGCATTATTGTCAGGCTTCCACTGATCGTTAGCAGATGATCCTTTGGAAGGTCGCCCAGGATATATGCAGTTGGTTTCTGTCTTGTATTGCTACCCCACAACTGTTCTAAGATGACTAGCTGTAAAATAAACCTTTCATTTTTAGTAGGCGGAGCAGGCTCCCCCTTCTCTGGGCACAGCTTGATCCCGTTTTGGGGTGCCTCGAGTTGGGTGAGTCACACCCACAGTAAGTGGGTCCTGTTAGTGAGGTTGTGGAGCTCACCTTGACCCGTTATATGCTAGTAACTGATGACTAGAGAACAAGCACCTTAAAAAGGATGCAAGTTATTTTGCTATTTGACCTATGCTGTGTGAAGAATTGTACTCAGTGTGGTCATTTTGATGTTTGGTTTCTTTATTGTCTTGTCTAAAATCTCAATAAAATCCTTTGAAAGAACAAAATACAATCTACAATATGGTACAGAGTCTCTACATATCAGTGTCAGAAATACCAGGGTTGCAAAGGTTGCACTTGTGACCAGGCTCTGGTGTACCCCCGCTGTGGGGCCCCAAGATGGCAGGAAGGGGGCCACTGCAGAACATGTGAAAAGGTCCCGCTGCAGGATTGTAAGACTCGCTCCCCACTGCTGTGACCCCAAAGTCATGCTATTTGCTTACAATTTATTGCAACTTCCTTACGACTTGTTTGCGATTTTTGTGATTTAACATTGCAGTCTATGGCACTCAAATTGCACCAAAGTCGCAGAAAAGTAGTGCATTAACAATTTCTTTTTGTCACTGTGCCTTGAGTCGCATTGATTAAGATGCCAACCATTGTAATGAATGTGTTTTGTCTTGTCATGTGACCTTATGGGATTATTTTATTAAAATTGGAGAGTGCAAAATTTGGTGCAGCTCTGCATAGAAACCAATCAGATTCCAGGTTTTTTGTCAAAGCCTAATTGAAAAAGCTGAAGTTAGAAGCTGATTGGCTACCATGCACGGCTGCACCAGATTGTCCACTCTCCAGTGTTAGCAAAGCAAACCCTATTTTCAGCAAGTAGCAGGATAAGTTGCAGCAGTGTGAACTGGGGCTTATAAAGGGTCCCGTGATGGGAGTAAAGGGTCCTGGGATCAGTGAGAAATGATGGAAAGGGCCCCAGAATTGATGGAAACGGCCACTGAGGTCAGGGGTGCCCTTCACAGTTTCTTGTACCAGGGTCCTGTTACGCCTCTGCTCCACATTATTTGTCACGTACATGCCCTGAGAAGAGCATCCAACGCATCACAGCTCATTTGCATCAGGTGCCCAAGGAAAGGTGTTTTAAGAGGAGGGGGTGCTGCATAATCACAGTTTATACATGGCTATTTTGGTATCCACAGGCCTTAAACCTGCTGCAAGGAATTCTCTGAGGAGGCAATCTCCCATTCTTCTATCTCTACGTCTTCTACCTTTTCTCTGTCCCTTTCTCCCTCTACTTATTCCTCCTCTCATATTATCTAGGCTTTAGTAAGCACTCTCCAAACTTGGTTTGACCACCCATAAGCGCACGTAGTTACAGGTTATCTTCCCATTGGTTCTGGTTCTCTACATATACACAATATTACCAAAAGTATTGGGACACCTGCCTTTACACACATTGAACAGTCTTAGTCCGAAGGGTTTAATATTGAGTTGGCCCACCCTTTGCAGCTATAACAGCTTAAACTCTTCTGGGAAGGCTGTCCACAAGGATTAGGAGTGTCTATGGGAATGTTTGACCATTCTTCCAGAAGCGCATTTGTGAGGTCAGGCACTGATGTTGGACAAGAAGGCCCGCCTCGCAGTCTCCGCTTTAATTCATCCCAAAGGTGTTCTATCGGGTTGATGTGCAGCCCAGTCAAGTTCCTCCACCCCAAACTCGCTCATCCATGTCTTTATGGACCTTGCTTTGCGCACTGGTACGCAGTCATGTTGAAACAGGAAGGGCCATCCCCAAACTGTTCCCACAAATTTGGGAGCATTAAATTGTCAAAACTGTCTTGGTATACTGATGCCTTAAGAGTTCCTTTTACTGGAATTAAGGGGCCAAGCCCAACCCCTGAAAAACAACCCCACACCACAAATGATTTGGAGGGGTGGCCCAAAACTTTTGGCAATATAATGTAGATGAGTGAGTTTGGGGTGGAGGAACTTGACTGGCCTCAACGTGATAGAATGAATTAGAGAGGAGGCAGCAAGCCAGGCCTTCTCGTCCAACATCAGTGCCTGACCTCACAAATGCACTTCTGGAAGAATGGTCAAACATTCCGATAGACACTCCTAAACCTTGTGGACAGCCTTCCCAGAAGAGATGAAGCTGTTATAGCTGCAAAGGGTGGGCCATCTCAATATTAAACCCTTCGTACTAAGACTGGGCTGCCATTAAAGTTCATGGGTATGTAAAGGCAGGCATCACAATACTTTTGGCAATATAGTGTATATAATGCCATTTTTATTTGTCACTGTTTCCCATATGAATTGAAGGGGCTTGTTTAATGTTTTGAAGCATTGCTATTCTTACTCAAATCTATAACTAATAAATTGCTCTTGATCAAGTTTGCAATCCGCTGATGCCACGTCACTGTTGATCTTGGACAGGGGCACCATCCACCATTTTTCACTTCAGTGCTCTTTTTTGTTGGATGCTACACCCTGCATTTTTTAAGCATCAATGACTGACTTTACAAAGGGCTGAATGTTCATAAATCCCCACTGAAACACTCCCAAATATTGTGGAAAGTCTTCCCAAAAGAGTGAAGGCTGTTATAGCTACAAAGGAGGGTTCTCTTCTGCCTTTTTTGGCAGACTAGTGGTCTCTTTTATCGTCATTGTCATTTCATGTGTATATATTTTTGGGCAATATATGTTTGTTTCATTGCTTACTGTCCATGTGTCCATTTTTGAACCATCACCATGTCTGGATGGTTTGTCTTTAACTATACCAATAAATGTTACATTTTACGCATGTACTTCTCTTCTTGGTGAGTTGGTCTTCCCGGTTAAAGTCCCAGAGGGTTTTTCTTTCCTTTTCCATAGCTACAAAGGAAGGACAACTCCATATAGTTTTAGAATGGGATGTCCGACAAGCTTATATACAGTAGGTGTGATCGTCAGGTCTCCACAAATCTTTTGGCCATATAAAGCCCGAGACTGACTTAGCCCATTAGGTTTCTACCTATAATAAATATTTATTAAAATGCTTATAACCAGCCTTCCTTTAAATCTTCCATGCTCCAGGACGTCTGGTCCATGACAATCTGTAAAAGATGGTGCAAATTATCCCAACTATTTACTCACACGTTTAATATCCCCTGTGAATAATTTGCGACCAGAGATCTTGCAGCGCAGAGGATTTAAAGAAAGTATCTAATTTAAGCTCATTTTATCCTCCCTATGTATTTATTATGGCATTTTCATCTCGATGAGTGCTCTTGCATTTAGCTTAGGCGATAGTGATAGAAACCTTTTTTATGCTCTTTAAGTGCTGTTTCTGTTGGGTTGATGTTATGTGGCCAGTTTAGATGCGTACAGCACTAGTAAGACTTTCTTTATTAAAGTGCATCAATTGAACGAGCAGAATATTACATGACTACATCATGTCCCGTATCCAATTACAGCTTGGCAAGGAGCACTCACTTAAAATTCACCCCGTTAAAATGACTGTTCTCTGCAAATAATTAAAAGCTCCTTTTATCCCTCTTGGATGTTTCTGTCCTCATCCTTCAAAGCAGAACAATACCATACAATAAAGAGGCTCACAGTGTGACGGGTCATTTACTAATCATACGCCTGCCCCTAGTTTGTCACTTCACCCCATGCGTGGATAACATTCCCAGTTATCTGTGAATATTCCGTCTCTGAGCCATTTGTAAATTTGCACCAGGTTATATAAGATGCAAGATGGAATGTGTAGTCAAACAGTCAGCCGTTGCCATCTTTCAACCCAAGTACTAGCACCTACTCGGGCAATAAAATGTCATTTTCTCATAACTCTGTCCACAGTGTAACATAACTTCTGCTGTTTAACTACCGGGGTTCAGCATCATTTGTGGTAATAGCTCAGCAGAAGATGTTTGATTCACCTGAGACTAGGGCAGGTGTGCCTAAAGGATTGGTTGCAAACTTGCCATCTGATGATTCTGTGCAGTCAGTCAATAACCGGGTGAGACTTTAGTTTTAAATGCTTATTCTCTAGCAAGAATTTGTGCATTTATATGTAAACATAAAACCTGTTCTGTGAACCACTTATGCTGGACATCGCTTGGTTGCGGCACTTTCTTTTACAGTGCCTTCTAACATAAACCAAAATAATGTAGCAATCCACTTACAGTGCTCACCAAAACCTGCAGTGCCAAATGTCAACTCTGTTCAAGAGGGAGGATTTAAGGTTTAAGAGGGCAGGATTTAAGGTTCAAGAGGGCATTATTTATGGTTCATGAGGGTAGTATTTAAAGCAGAGTCTGCCCCCCCCCCCCCCCCTGCCACATTTGGCACCTTGTGGGGGGAGCGGGTATCTGGCTTTGACAGGCACCCCCTCTACTTCCTGGTAAGTTTGCCGTGGCAAACTCAGCCAGGAGTCACAGCCAGCCCATTGAGAAAGCGCAGTGCAAGGCTTCACTGCTAGTTTCCCTTACCCAAGATGGTGGTGCCAGCACCCAAGAGCCGATTCAAGTATAGTGAGGAGCAAAAATCCAGAACAGGAATCAAAGGGATGTCAGCCAGGCCAAATCATACACAGGAACAATGGAAGGAATGCACTTATAGATCATAAACCATGCAAGGGCAAGAAGGAAATTAACTAAACTGTTTAAAGGGGCTGGCTGTAGGCTGGACTAATCAGGCAGGTTAATGGTAACCAGGAGAGTCACTGTGGTAACAATGAGTGGCTGGTAATTAACTGACAACTGAGCAGCTTCTAAACACTGAAACAAAAGAGCTACTTGTTAAGTAGCAGGAGCCAGCCCTGACGGTAAGTCCCAATTTAGTTACCCATCACCATGAAACAAGACATTCTGCCATGTATCTGAAAGGAAACGTAAATGATGAGGGTGGCCGCTCTTGTATTTTTGGCCCAAGCACCTCTGGATTTGGAGCAGATAATGCCAAGGAACAGGCGGAACATACGTGTATAAAGATGTTGATTCCAGAACTTTGGACTAGGGATGCAGACCCAGAGGACCCACCAGACCATCAGGTCTGGAGCATCAGTCGAGGGAACAATACCACAAAGGTTAAAAATGAATTCTGGCTGAGCCACAGACTTGGGCAAAGTCCACAAGTTATCACAGCAAGCATGGACAGGAAAACATAGATGACTGGAGTTGGTTGTAGATGTGTCCAGAGCTGGCACTTGGTAATAGTGTGGAGCCAAATCAGAGATAGTAGCAGAGTCACAGAGTTAGCCAGGGTCAGCCGTGAGTGGGCAGTGAAGTACAGAATCATAAGCCAAAGTTATGAGGTCAGGAACAGATAAGCACAGTACAGAGCAGAATCAGAGATTGAGTCAGGAAAGGGCTGAGTCAGTAACGAGAATCAGATGCAGGACACAAGCCAGAAAGCAGAGCACAAGCTGCAGACCAGACAGCACTGAAACTGAGTTACAGCCTTGTTTAAATAGGTCATCTGATGCCATACTCACTGTGGACAGGCACCCACGGCGGTGCACGCGGACACATTTCTGTGCTATGACTCTATGTGCAGAGTCATGTGCATGCACATGTTTCTGAGCCAGCTGGCTAACAGGAATTCCCTGACACATTTTATATTTCATCTCTTGTATATCAAGCTTCTGTAAATCTAAAATTGTTCAGAATCTCAGTCTAAGTACCAAGATAGTCCAAACCCAAATACTTTTACCCTTCTTCCTTCAAAATACCTGGTAGCAGTCTCTCATTCCAGTCAACGCATATATTATCAGCACACCATGGATCTTCATAATAGTGTCCAAACGTTTATTGGAATGATCAGATCACACCATTAAAGGTGTAGAGTCTCTGGGCCGCACAGAATCTCGTCAACAGGCATCTATCCACCTGCTCTTGTGGCTTTGGCTAAATGTTCTGCTCAGTGATTTACTATCTGTAGAATTTTGAGTTACAAGTCAGGTATTGGTCGGATCCGTAAGGTGTGCACACTGCACTGTGGAAACAGCAAAGGGGCACCTTTTCTCACAAAATGCAAATTTTAATTTGTTAGAAATACACTACATGGTTACTTCTAGAATCTCAGCATATCACATAACAACATATTGGCATAAGAGAGTAGGTCCGGTCTTCCTGTTACTTCAGCACAGCGAGCCCGTCTCATTGCTACAAGCAACTGTTGTGATAGGTGAGCACTGTAAGTGGATTGCTACATTACTTTGGTTCATTCATGTATATGTATTGTATGTTCGGAGAGAGGGAGAGGAGAGGAGAAGAGAGGAAAGAAAAGACTACTCTTCTATCCCCTTTATGCTCTTATATCCTTTTATGAGTTATGAGGAGAGGGGAGGGGAGGGAAAAAAAATATTCAAAGGAAGGGGAGGAAACAGGAGAGATAAGGTAAAGGATAGAGGAGAAGAGGGTAGAGGAGAGGGTAGAGTAGAGGAGGGGATGGGAGGGGACGGGAGGGGATGGGAAAGAGAAGATTAGAAGGAAGGGAAGGAGACGAGAGAGAGAGAGAAGGTAAAAGGACAGAGCAAAGAGGAAAGGAGGGTAGAAGAGAGGATTGGAGAGGAGAGGAGAGGAGAGGAGAGGAGAGGGTTGAGGAGGGGAAGGGAGGGTGGGGAGGGTAAGGGAGGGTTGGGAGGGGAGGGAAAGAAAAGA
>BLSH010020530.1:155402-166880 GCA_018402905.1 Glandirana rugosa
TCTACGAGTCGTAATATAGGTCTCCAACAGAAACCCTTTATCTGCATACTCACGGCGGTCGTAACAACGGCTCCAACTTCCCCACCCCCCAGTCGGTCAGTCACGAGTCTGGTATGCGACGTGTGACGTAGTATAACCAGACGTACCGACAGTACGGTCTTCCTTCCGAGAAGATTTCTACTACGTGTTCTTTCGGGTGTTTGTCAAACGACTTCTGTTCGTCTAATTCCTGTACCTAATGACCTTGATACAGAACACCAGACTACTCTGGTTCTATTTGAATAAACCAAGGCTTGACTGTAGGCAAGACACACTTGTCTTTGCACTCCTCACCTGGTTGCCGCCACACATGCTTGACACCATCTGAACCAAATAAGTTTATCTTGGTCTCATCAGACCACAAGACATAGTTCCAGTAATCCATGTCCTTAATCTGCTTGTCTTCAGCAAACTGTTTGTGGGCTTTCTTGTGCATCATCTTTAGAAGAGCCTTCCTTCTGGCATGACAGCCATGCAGACCAATATGATGCAGTGTGCAGCGTATGGTCTGAGCACTGACTGGCTGACCCCCCACCCCTTCAACCTCGGCAACAATGCTGGCGGCACTCATACGTCTATTTCCCAAAGACAACCTCTGGATATAATGCTGAGCATCTGCACTCAACTTTTTTTTTTTTACATAAATTTTTATTGGTGAAAGTTTACAGTTGAAAGAAAAAAAAACAGCCAACGATTACACTATGGTAGGGAAGACGTTTTCCCGAAATACATTACATATCTCAATACTAACAGCATCAAAAGGCATAAACAATCTGAGACGAGGTGACACTTGTCTCAGCGTAAAAGATAACGGTTACCAAATAAACACTGGTACTCTAACTTGACAAAATTAGTATTAGAGACTCAGTGATAGGGGTAAAGTTCAGCAAAGATTTGCTTGAGTTGTAATGGGGAATGGATAGAGTGATGGCTTTTTTTTTTGGCCCAGTCAGGAGCTATCAGGTATTGTAATGTGCCCTTATATGGGCCATTGGGGGGTGATAGTTGGCTAGGGAGAAAGTAGAAAGGAAGGACAGGGACTGGATGAAAGAGGAGAAAGAGGGAAAGGCAGAAGTAAAGAGATAGAGGGGAGCAACTTCTTTGGTCGACCATAGCGAGGCCTGTTCTGAGTGGAACCTGTCCTGTTAAACTGCTGTATGGTCTTGGCCACCGTGCTTCGGCTCAGTTTCAGGGTCTTGGCAATCTTCTTATAGCCTAGGCCATCTTTATGAAGAGCAACAATTCTTTTTTTCAGATCCTCAGAGAGTTCTTTGCCGTGAGGTGCCATGTTGAACTTCCAGTGACCAGTATGAGAGAGTGAGAGCAATAACACCATATTTAACACACCTGCTTCCCTTTCACACCTGAGACCTTGTAACACTAATGAGTCACATGCCACTGGGGAGGGAAAATGGCTTATTGGGCTCAATTTGGACATTTTCACTTAGGGGTGTACTCACTTTTGTTGCCAGTGGTTTAGACATTAATGGCTGTGTGTTGAGTTATTTTGAGGGGACAGCAAATTTACACTGTTATACAAGCTGTGCACTCACTACTTTACATTGTAGCAAAGTGTCATTTCTTCAGTGTTGTCACATGAAAAGATATAATAAAATATTTACAAAAATGTGAGGGGTGTACTCACTTTTGTGAGATACTGTATATATATATGGCTTAGTTTCACTTTATGATTGCATTTAAAGGGGGCATGCACACTAATTATTGTTTTATTTAACTGTTTATGTCCTACATTCAGACATTTGTGAGTGCTGCAGTCCCATACACTGAGCGCGAGTTATAATCTTTTTTTTTTCAAATGATATACACTATATTGTCAAAAGTATTAGGGTGCCTGCCTTTACACACACATGAACCTTAATTGCATCACAGTTTTAGTCCGCAGGGTTCAATATTGATTTGCCCCACCCTTTGGTGTTCTATTGAGTTGAGGTCAGTCAAGTTCTTCCACCCCAAACTTGCTCATCCATGTCTTTATGGACCTTACTTGCAGTGGTGCGCAGTCATGTTGGAACAGGAAGGGGCCATCCCCAAACAGTTCCCACCAAGTTAGGAGCATGATATTATTCAAAATGTCTTGGTATGCTGACATCTTAAGAGTTCCCTTCACTGGAACTAAGGGGCCAAGCCCAACCCCTGAAAAACAACTGCACACCATAATCCCCCCTCCAACAAATGATTTGGAGGGGTGGCCCAGTACTTTTTGGCAATATAATGTGGATGAGTGAGTTTGGGGTGGAGGAACTTGACTGGCCTTTTTCAGGAGTTAGGCTTGGCCCCTTTGTTCCAGTGAAGGGAACTCTTAAAGCGTCAGCATACCAAGACATTTTGGACAATTTCATGCTCCCAATTTTGTGGGAACAGTTTGGGGATGGCCCTTTCCGGTTTCAACATGACTGAGCACCTGAGCACAAAGCAAGGTCTATAAAGACATGGATGAGCGAGTTTGGGGTGGAGGAACTTGACTGGGCTGCATAGAGTCCTGACCTCAACCCGATAGAACACCTTTGGGTTGAATTAGAGTGGAGACTGTGAGGCAGACCTTCTCGTCCACATCAATGCCTGACCTTACAAATGCACTTCTGGTAGAACGGTCAAACATTCTCATAGACACTCCCAAACCTTGTGGACAGCCTTCCCAGAAGAGTTGAATCTGTGATAGCTCCAAGAGGTGGACTAACTCAATATTGAACCCTACGGACTAAGGCTGGGATTCCATTAAAGTGTATGTGAGTGTAAAGGCAAGCGTCCCAATACTTATGTGACTTCATAGCTTTCTGGCATAGCGTGAACACTGGATGGCATACGCAGATCCATGGAGGTTATTTTTGATGACATATAACATACTGAATATACAGCTATATAACACTAAGGCATGATGTACTCTGATACTAAAGGTTCAGGGTTTTTTTTTTAAATAACAAACATGTCATACTTACCTGTTGTGTGGAAGGGTTTTGTACAGAGCAGCCCTATCCTCCTTTTCTGGGGTCCCCCGGCAGCACTCCTGGCTCCTCTTCACCGGGTGCCCCCTTAGAGAAGCACTTTCCCTGGATGTAACCGTGCGGGCGCGCTCCCGGGTCCTGCTGCTGCGTCCATTGACACAGACAGCAGGACTTGGCCCCGCCCAATGGCTGCTGCTACATTAATCTGTCCATTGAGGACCCGAGCCAGTGGCTGGAGCTGCTGGGCTCGCCCTCAATGCTGGAACAATCCGGTTCAGGTAAGTAAAAGGGATGCTCTGGGGGGCTGCTGCAATACAGGAGGTTTTTCACCTTAATGCATAGAACGAATGAAAAACCTCAAGACTTTACAACCCCTTTTAGACCAGTGGACTGCTGTGCTTGGTGCATATTAGGTCTCTTGAGTCAGCCCCTTTTTTTTATTTTAACTAATTACATATTAGATTTAATCCATTTGCTCTGGCTTTGACGACAAGGGTTTTTTTTTCGGTCATATGCATGCATTGCATGTGCAATAGCAGTTATACTATGACTTGTATTATTTCGATTTCCAGTTCATATGGTGGCATACCATGGTGAGGAACAGTCACATGTACATTTATCGTTTATTAACTAATTATGTAGCAGGCTCCCTGGAAAGGATCATTATTTTTTATATAGTTTTTTAATGTGTGTAATAAACTATCTGCTTTTATGTTGTATCAGCTTGTAAGATTTATTAGCCAATGCTTTTGTGAGGTTTGCACTGAGCCATATAAAGCAGTTTTTGTGAGGATCTTTTGTTCAAATATTAAGATTTTTTTAACTCTAAAAATAAGCATTTTTATTCATGTTGTGTCACATGGTTGCTGGGTCGTTGTGCTGCAGTCCTTTTCACTTGAATGGGTTGTGTTTGGTACTAAATACCTTGAAGTGATTGTAGCCGTATTAGTGCAATAGTGCCAGAGAAAATTGAGTACTGTCCGTGATACTTTTTTTATTTGCACTAACATACAATTTTTCAGGACAAGCTTTCGGGGTATCTCCCCTTCTTCAAGGTCCAAGCAGTACTCCCTCAAAGCTATATACAGTATCTCACAAAAGTGAGTACGCCCCTCACATTTTTGTAAATATTTTATTATATCTTTTCATGTGACAACACTGAAGAAATGACACCTTGCTACAATGTAAAGTAGTGAGTGTACAGCTTGTATAACAGTGTAAATTTGCTGCCCCCTCAAAATAACTCAACACACAGCCATTAATGTCTAAACCGCTGGCAACAAAAGTGAGAACACCCCTAAGTGAAGATGTCTAAATTGGGCCCAATTAGCCATTTTCCCTTCCCAGTGTTATGTGACTCGTTAGTGTTACAAGGTCTCAGGTGAGAATGGGAGCAGGTATTCCAACATGATAACGACCCCAAACACACCTCCAAGACGACCATTGCCTTGCTAAAGAAGCTGAGGGTAAAGGTGATGGACTGGCCAAGCATGTCTCCAGACCTAAACCCTATTGAGCGTCTGTGGGGCCTCCTCAAACAGAAGGTGGAGGAGCGCAAGGTCTCTAACATCCACCAGCTCTGTGATGTCATCATGGAGGAGGGGAAGAGGACTCCAGTGGCAACCTGTGAAGCTCTGGTGAACTCCATGCCCAAGAGGGTTAAGGTAGTGCTGGAAAATAATGGGGGCCCCACAAAATATTGACACTTTGGGCCCAATTTGGACATTTTTACTTAGGGGTTTGTTGCCAGCGGTTTAGACATTAATGGCTGTGTGTTGAGTTATTTTGAGGGTACAGCAAATTTACACTGTTATACAAGCTGTACACTCACTACTTTACATTGTAGCAAAGTGCCATTTCTTCAGTGTTGTCACATGAAAAGATAGAATAAAATATTTACAAAAATGTGAGGGGTGTACTCACTTTTGTGAGATACTGTATATATAAAATGTTCAATGCTAACCACATGAGAAATGAAATGTATTAAAATCTAGTATAAAATTAGACAAAACAATAACAGAACTATCCAATATACAAAACTGGGATCGCGTTCCATGTAGTTGCATGTCAAAAAATACACACAAAAGAAAAAAACTAGCAGGTGCGCTGATCAACAGTTTGATATAACCTTCCAGCTGGCTATTGGTGATAATTAGACAAGTCAAAGGGTGCTGCTGCTCTCTATAGATCTTCTGGGTGGCAGGAACACATCTAGACAAAACACAAAAGAAGAGGGCACAAAGCCACTCTAGTGTAACTCGGCTTTAACAAAATAAAGTTAAAAACACTACAATGGTCAAACTCACATTGTGTGTAGATGGATACAACATAAGGATTCCACTGTGGCCGCACTCCTATAACCACCTCAAGATCCCGACAGGGGAAGGGGGAGCCGTGGACGCTAAATCAAGCTGCCTGGATCCTAGCAGCACATCCGAGGCTATTCACCACCACGCTTGACGTGCAATTCCTAATGTGCCCGGTCCAGCCGGCACTGCTCTTCAAGGACACACGAACAGGATACAGGGGAAGAGAGTAAGGGCATCACACAGTCGCCATGACAACGCGTTTCAGAGGCATATCCTCCTTCCTCAGGTCATGCCCACTAACTAGCAGGTAACTCGCCAGTTTATAGGGAAAGAGAGAGGCGCTTGCGGTGATGCCTCCTCTGTCTCGGATCTTAACCAATTAAGAACCAAGCCCCTTTTTGAGATTTGGTGTTTACAAGTTAAATTCAGGTTTCTTTGCTATAAAATTACTTAGAACCCCCAAACATTATATTTTTTTCTAACACCCTAGAAAATAAAATGGCGGTCCTTGTAATACTTTATGTCAAACCGTATTTGCGCAGAGGTCTTACAAGTGCCATTTTTTTGGAAAAAAATCACTTTTTTGAATTAAAAAAAAATACGACAACAGTAAAGTTAGCCCAATTGTTTTCTATATCATGAAAAATAATGTTACACCAAGTAAATTGATACCCAACATGCCATGCTTCAAAATTGCGCTCGCTCGTGGAATGGTGACAAACTTTGGCACTTAAAAATCTCCATCTGCGAAGTTTAAAAATCCCCTCAGGTCACTAGTTTTAAGTTACAGAGGAGGTCTAGTGGTAAAATTATTGCTCTCGCGCTAAGGATCACGGCGATACCTCACATGTGTGGTTTGAACACAGTTTTCATATGCATGTGGGACTTACGTATGCGTTTGCTTCTGCGCGTGAGCTCGATGGGACGGGGTGCATTAAATTTTTAATTTTTTTTATTTATTTTACTTTTTATTTTTTATTTTTACACCATCCTTTTGAAAAAAAAAATTGGGTCACTTTTATTCCTATTTCAAGGAATACAAACATTCCTTGTAATAAAAAAAAGCATGACAGGACCTCTTTAATGTGAGATCTGGGGTCAAAAAGACCTCAGATCTCATATATATACTAAAACGCAATAATAAAAAAAGTAATTTGAAAAAAAATAAATAAACACATTTTTCTCCTTTAAGAGCATTGGGCGGAAGTGACATTTGACATTGCTTCCGCCCTTCAATGCTATGGAGCCGAGTGGGCGCCATCTTCCGCTCACTCAGCATCCAGGCATTGTGAGAAGAGGACCCGATTGTCTCCAGGTCAGCGGCGGAGACGACGGAAAAGTGGCGAGGGGCACCTCTCCCACCCCCGATAAAAGTGATCTTGCGTCAAATCATCCGCAGAGACCACTTTTATCTGAAAGCCAGCCGCCTGCTGTTTAAAAAAATACCGGGGTTATGGTACAACAACGGTATTCAACGGAAAAGTACCGCCGTATTATGAAGTGGTTAAAGGGACACAGGGTAGGGAAGGCAAAAATAATTATAGGCATTGGTTACAGTGGTGGGACTATTGCAACTTAATAGATAAATCATGATAATAAATTCCTTGACAGGTGGTAATAAAAACAATTAAACAATTTATAAAGATGTATCTGCTCCCATCAAATGATGCTTTGATCACTAAGCTGACCTGTGTAATCACCCATTTTCACTAATACTCCATTTTAACAAAATGTATAAATATAAAAATTATAAAAATTAAGAAGAGAACAAAGAAAAAGGAGGAATTATTCTTTTGGTGCAATACTAAATATACATATATACACATATTCTCTTTCCTCTCCCATAAATTGCAGATATGTGTTTCATATGAAGATATGCAGTTATGAACTTACATATAACAGGAAGAGGGAGAGAGGGGAAAATAATTTATGATTAGGAACTACCTCTTGTGATAATGGACTATTTGCATATCTCTATCTCTCTCTCACTGTATAACCATCTTCCCTCCTCTAATGGAGGCAAATTAGATGACAAAAGAATTCAGAGAACATATATGCATATATACAAAGCCATCCACAACTCTGCTCCCAGCTACATCACCAACCTAGTCTCAAAATACCAACCTAACCGTCCTCTTCGCTACTCACAAGACCTCCTGCTCTCCAGCTCCCTCATCACCTCCTCTCATACTCGCCTCCAGGACTTCTCCCGAGCCTCTCCCATCCTCTGGAACTCCCTACCCCAATCGGTCAGAATGTCCCCAATTCTATCCACCTTCAAGCGATCCCTGAAAACTTTTCTCTTCAGGGAAGCCTATGTTGCAACCACCTCCTAACAACTACACTCCTTATTTTCTCAATCAGCTCATCCCCCACAGTTTACTGCCCTTTTGTATCATTCAACCCTCCCTCTTAGATTGTAAGCTCTAAGGAGCAGGGCCCTCTGATTCCTCCTGTATTGAATTGTATTGTAATTGTACTGTCTGCCCTAATATTGTAAAGCGCTGCGCAAACTGTTGGAGCTATATAAATCCTGTATAATAATAATAATGTACAAATGAATAATATACATACACATATACAGTATACATGCATAACCATATATATACATATACATATAAATACACATACACATATTTCCCAAGGACATTATAGGAACCCAGGAAGAACAATATTCATATAAGGGTATTCATTTCCAACTCCTCATTTAACCCATTGGGTGATATGGAGTTTAGAGTAAAAATCCAGAAGGTTTCCCATAAGCCAAATCTGGAAAACCTTTCACCTTCTGGGATGGTCATAGGTATAGCTTCTATACCAAAAAGCTCCAGCCCCTGTGTGCTACCACCATGTACCTGTGAGAAATGCCGCGGGACACTATGTTTATCGTTCCTAATCATAAATTCTTTTCGCCTCCCTCCCTCTTTTTGTTATATTTAGTTTTTTTTTACATATCTTCATATGAAACACATATCTGCAATTTATGGGAGAGGAAAGAGAATATGTGTATATATGTATGTTTAGTATTGCACCAAAATAATAATTCCTCCTTTTTTTTCTCTCTCTCTTCTTAATTTTTATAATTATACATTTTGTTAACATGGAGTATTCGTAAAAATGGGTGATTACAGAGGTCAGGTTGGTGAGGACCCACTTCCTGCTTGGCCGGCAGAAGAAGCAATGCCTGTTCAGCCGTTCAGCCGGGAGGAGAAGCAACAGCCCCGACTCTTCCCTTGGCAAACTGGAGCGAGGAGCAGCATCGGCATCCTAAGATAAGGCCATTGATCGCCACAGTCCATCTAACATGGGGGGGGGGGCACTTATCGCCGCCTTCTGTCTCCTGCGGGGGGGGGGGCAGTGAACGCCGCCGTCCATCTCCCCCGAGGGAAGAAAATATTAAGCACCAGCCGCCACTGCATTTAATAGCACTGTCAATAAAAGGCCACATTATACTGACTAACCTACAAAATGAATGCCATTTTCTGTGAAGTAAGGTAAGGTGCACTTCTATAGCTCTCTTAGATAAAAAAAAAAAATCAAATAATGTTTAATTGGTTAAAAATTCATATGCTTACACAGCTAACGATTCCTGTCTGTGTGGGTTTTTAAAAAGAATTGATCAGAACGCAACAGCACACTCTGTTCTTATCATGAAAAAAACACAAAAAAATAATAACAGTTATATTCCTTTGAATTAAACTTTGTAATTTGCAATACTTTATCCATTTACTATTGTTTTATGCACACACACAAACAAGCCTCCCGCTGCTCCTGTAAGTATATTGATCATGTGTAGTCTCTTAACTTAGCACCTTCATGAACTAATGGCTTTTTTTCTGTCTGCATCTGTTTAATAGTGATCATTTTAATGAAAACTGCCTTGGAAATACCTCCCGCTACCTTCCTTTATGTCCTGAAATAAGAGATGAAAAAAAAAAAAAGGGGGAAAAAAATCAATTGCCAATTTCACTTTTTTACTTTTTTCTTGTTATTTTTTTATATATTTATATTTTAGAACAATAAACAAACTATGGCTAAGTGGTATTCTATTATTTTTTTTTTTTACCTGTGGAGTTATATTATATTTTCGATCACGATTCACATACAAAACAAGTATTTGATGGGAGAATTTCCAGATGGTATTTAAGAGATCTTGTTATCGTCAATGAAATTCTTATTGATAATAATTTTGGCTTGAGCTGCCTTTTACATTGTGAAATTTTCTTACATCTCTGCAGCTAATGAGATTTTTAATAACTATTAAACAGCACCTGGTGCTAGGATGCAGAATTACTACATCTTTAATTAAATACAAAAAAAAAAAAAAAATAAGGATTGTAACACAGGATGCTAAGTGACTAAGTAAATGTTCTTATACCATTAGAACTGTGTAGATCAAATTATAGGGGCTTTACATTACTAGAATAATACATTCCTGAACCAGATGAGTACCAGCCTATTATACCCCTTCATTACCAGCCCATTTATAAGGTTTCAGTGCTGTAATACCTTGACTGATAATTACTTGACTCGGTCATGCAACACTGTACCCAAATGATTTTCTTTTTATTTTCTAGTGGTATGTAATAACCACCAAGGTTTTATTTTTTACTTTAAAAAGAAAAAAAAAATGTTGAAAAAATCCAACTCTCTGTTAAAAAAAATGCCAAGACAATACTCAAACCCCCAAAATAACTCTTTTATGTGATCTAATTTTTGCCAAAATATTTCGGAAAAGGAGAAAACATGCTGGTATTTAGGGTGTAAAGAATGGAGCTTGGAAATGGTGCTGTAGTCACAGCGCATATAGGTCATAGAAAGAGAGAAGAGGTGATGAATGGGTTAAAGTATGGGTCACATTAGTGGGAGGATGGAGATGAAGAGGTTAAAGAGCAGATGTGCAGGATAAAAGAGGTGATGGGTTGCAGAGACAGGAGAGATGTATAGGAGAAATGGGGGGGGGGGGGGGGGACCCCCGGGGGTCAACAATCTCATAGTGTGATTATAACCCATAGTAGGTAAATATAAATGGCACTGAGTATGTTTATAAATGGCGATTCCTAAATATAAATGGCACTGAGTATGTTTATAAATGGCGATTCCTAAATATAAATGGCACTGAGTATGTTTATACTGTAAAGAGAGGTGGGTAATAGTGTTGAGCGAACCCGTACTGTAACGTTCGGGTCCGTACCGAACTTTCGGGTGTCCGGGACCCGGACCCGAACATTTCAAAAAACGTTCGGGTTCGGGTTCTGGGTTCTGGTAGTTGATCACGCATGTTGAATAGCTGCAGGGCAGCCAATCAATAAACGTTTCACTGGTTTGCCCTTAGAAGCCATCACAGCCATGCCTGCTAATGGCATGGCTGAGATTGGCCAGTGCATCATGTGACCCAGCCTCTTTATAAGCTGGAGTCAGAGTGCTGCATGTCACATGCTCTTGGGTTAGTGTAGGGAGAGGAAGCTGCCGGCGTGAGGGAGAGATTGCAGACATTTTAACATCTGATCCTGCATCCTGAGATTACTACTGCTGTTGCTCTGAGGGACATATAGCAGAAATTTGAGATTTCACATACTGCTGCTTTGAGTTGCAGATTGCAGATCAAACTCTGCATAAAACAACGATCGCTACGACCGTGCACCACGATCAGATTGTTGGAGTAATTCGAGATTTCACATACTGCTGCTTTGAGTGACACATTGCAGATCAAACCCTGCCTAACACAAGGATCGTTACGATCGTACACAACGATCAGATTGTGGGATCGTACACAACGATCAGATTGTGGGAGTAATTTGAGATTTCACATACTGCTGCTTTGAGCGATCTGACTGCACTAGGTAGAGGCTTCTGCTTAGAGGGACAGATTATTGTTCAAAAATCATTGCCTACTCCTATAGGGTCAGCTGTTGCTGTAAGTGACACATTATTGTTCAAAAATCATCTCCTAGTTCTAAAGGGAGAGTTTCCAGCTGTTGCTTAAAGGGACAGATTATTGTTCAAAAACCATTGCCTACTCCTATAGGGCCAGGTTCCAGCTGTTGCTGTAAGTGACACATTACTGTTCAAAAATCATCTCCTAGTTCTAAAGGGAGAGTTTCCAACTGTTGCTTAGAGGGACAGATTCTTGTTCAAAAACCATTGCCTACTCCTATAGCTGTCTC
>BLSH010020530.1:169806-180314 GCA_018402905.1 Glandirana rugosa
TTACAAATAAGACGTGTTCCATGTCTGTTCAGAACATCCTTAGTACGGACTAAGTAAAATTATTTCCAATCGAACAGGTGCAACCGACACCTGTTTGTCGACGCGAACAGACACTATTGTGGGGGACGGCACGATTTGTGTGAAAGGCTGTTATGTGACCGACGTCCCATCCGGTCGTGGAGGTTCCGTATTTGCCGTTCGAGTCCGGTACACCGGTTAAACCTCTGGGTCTTCAACTTACCCCGTCTGGGTAGTCAGTCATGCACATCCGCACACGTGTGTATGAGAACGTGGTACAACGACTTTACGACGGAGGACGATTCTGCAACAGATAGCCGACCACCCGGGGGCTCAGCGGAAGCACAAGGCGGAGGAGGAGGAAGAGGCCACCAACGCAGCTGTGGCACCGCCAGCACCTCAGAAGGCAGGGTTAGCATAGCCGAAATGTGGCAAATCTTTGTCAGCAGCCCGCCACAACAAACAGTACCACCAGCCGATAGACAACGTCTTAGCAGGAGGCAGCATTTCAGCAACATGGTGCAAGAGTATGTGTGCACACGCCTACACGTACTGACTGATGGGTCTGCCCCATTCAACTTCTGGGTCTCCAAATTGGCCACATGGCCTGAGCTTGCCGTTTATGCCTTGGAGGTGCTGGCCTACCCTGCAGCCAGTGTATTGTCGGAAAGTGTGTTTAGCACGGCAGGGGGTGTTATCACAGACAAGCGCAGCTGTTTGTCCACAGCCAACGTGGACAAGCTAACCTTTATTAAAATGAATCAGGCATGATTCCTACAAGACTTGTCTGTACCTTGTGCAGAATAAACATTTAGACCAGACTCACACAGCCATTCATGTACTTGTTTTTTTAAATAGGCCTCAATATTTTGGGGGCTACCCCAATTACAAACAAACAAAAAAAAAAAATACCATGTTGGCTACCTCCTCCTCCTCCTCGACCACCGCCACTTCCACCTACACTGCCATGCTCATGGCCTAGTCAACCTCTAGGCTCCTACTCCACATCCACCCCCCTTCCCATTTTTTTATTTGATTTTAATTTATTTTCCCTATCCCCATTTTTTTGTAGGGCATTTGCCCTACTCTTACCCCCATTTTACTTCCTTTTGCAGCCCTCTAGCACTTGCCAGGACATTGTTACAGCCATTTTTGTGCCTAAAAGTTAGGGTCCCCATTGACTTCAATGGGGTTTCGGTGTCCAAGATAACGTTCGGGCAACGTTCGGTGCCCAACCCGGACTTTTTCCCAAAGTTCGTACGGACCCTCCGAACCCGAACGTCCAGGTGTTCGCTCAACTCTAGTGGGTAACTATAAATGGCAGTGATTATGTAGTGAATTGGCAGTTCCTAAATATAAATGGCAGTGAGTATGTTTATAAACAGTGGTTTCTAAATACACATGGCAGTTAGTATGTTTATAAAAGTTGGTTCCTAAATATAAATGACAGTGAGTACGTCTATAAATGGTGGTTCCTAATATAAATGGCAGTTATTACATTTATAAACAGTGGTTTCTAAATATAAATGACAGTGAGTATGTTACTAAATGGTGGTTCCCAAATATAAATGACAGTTAGTACATTTATAAATGGTGGTTCCTAAATATAAATGGCAGTGAGTATGTTAATAAATAGCAGTTCCTAAATATAAATGGCAGTGAGTATGTTAATAAATAGTGGTTATTAATATAAATGGCTTTGTGTATGTTTATAAAATGGCAGTGGGTAAATAACAGTCTGCCATTATGTTACGCATAGCATAGGCGTGAAGCCGGCCTAAGGGGATGGGTAATACATGGTCATTGGGAAAAGTAAGTACACCCTGTGGAAATTGTTGACTTTTTCAACTTAGTTGAAAAGGCAAACATTGGATTAAAGGTTATATACTTGAATAAGGCCTCCTTCACACAGGGTATGCTATAGTGTTCTATTGTCACGTTTTTGGGGTTGTGTTCGATATGTGCAAAGAGAGATCACACAAATACTTAAAAGTATAACATTTATTAAAAGTAATGACAGATAAAGATAAAGAAAATATCAAGAATACTTAACTAAAGGTGCTTGTTTCCCTCACCATGGAGTCTCTTACATGGCACAGGGGATAAGAACCACACACATGCCTCGTGGCTGTTCTGGGTGAGACTAACTTATACCAGTTTGGGTTGTGGTATTAAACTTGTGTGTAAGGAAAAAGACCACCCCTAGCCAACACCCTGGTAAACAATGATATGACCTTCACATTCCTGAAGAGAGGGGGCTAGCTTGTCTATATAGTCAGTTCACATGCCAGTAAGATGAGTCATGCAAGGTAACCAGAATAACCAGGATAGTAGAGGCTGTAATAGATATTTGTGAGGCCAACCTTAATAAGGAAAATGAAATATGCGATTTCCCAAACAAGCGTATGTCTGTACGAGAACCATGTTTACCTATGGGGATACACAGGTCTGGTGTCCCAATTGACATTAAGGGCCCTTGTACAGGCATACACTATAGTATGCTCCATTGGAACAAGGCCTAAAAACACAAGGAAAATTCACCCATTCAATCATTTATTCAACAAAAATATCAATAAATGGAATGGTGAAAATGTAAGTACAGCCTGGGAATCAAAAGCTGATCAAATCAGCTCCCTTGTGTGGAAGCCTCGACACACACATCTAGACCAAGATAATGTTGGTGATGAATCCTGATTCCAATATTGGGGATACAGATGCTTCCTTAGAGCATTTCTCTAAACCCCTATGGATCCCAGGAACACTCCTGTGAGATCTTGGACCGGTTTTCCTAAGAATGCCAGGTACGTGATGATGTTTGAAGATCTGTGCATGCAACCTTTGCAGTTGCTCTGGTTTGCAGTCATATGTGTGCTCTGTGAGCACTAATATGCATGCCCAGTGACCTATTTAACCCCTTGCCGACCGCTGATCGGCAATTGACGGCGACAAGGTGGCTGGTGAGCGCAAATCGCCGTCATACGACGGCGCCCGCGAGACCGAGCCCAGTGAGCGTGTGCGCGCCGCCGGAGGCGCGCCCGCAAGCTCACTGTGTTCGGGGCGTTCTGTGAAGGGGGAAGGGCTGTGATCACAGCCTTCCTGTATACGGAGGCTGTGACCACTTCCCTTCCCCAGCCAGGGCAGTCCCCACACAGTTAGAACACACCCAGGGAACACTGTTAACCCTTAGAGCGCCCCCCTGCAGGTTAACCCCTTCACTGCCAATGGCATTTACACAGTAATCAGTGCATTTTTGTAGCACTGATCGCTGTATAAATGCCAATGGTCCCAAAAAAGTGTCAAAATGGTCCGACATGTCCGCTGAAATATCGCAGTACCGCTAAAAATCGCAGATCACCGCCATTACTAGTAAAAAAAAAGAAACCCAAAAATGAATTCTCATCATCCGTAAACGCGACCACTTTTGCGCAAACCAATCAATGAACGCCGATTGCGATTTTTTTAATCACAAATATGAGGAAGAATATAAATCGTCCAAAACCGATGAAAAAAAATGTTTTTTTATATTTTTTTTTTGGATTTGTATGTTAGCAAAAAGTAAGAAATTTGGGTTTTTTTGCAAAATTGTCGCTCTTCTTTTGTTTATAGCGGCGATCAGAAATGATGCAGCGGTGATCAAATACCACCAAAAGAAAGCTCTATTTGTGGGGGAAAAAAGGACGTAAATTTTGTTTGGGTACAACGTCGCACGACCGCGCAATTGTCAGTTAAAGCGACAAAGTGCCGAATCGCAAAAAGGGCTCCGGTCCTAAAGCTGGAAATCCTTCCGGGGCTGAAGTGGTTAAAGCATTGTAGAATGCAAGATACAGTAATTACTTAGTGGTTGTCAGCTCCTGTGACCCGTGACCAGACCCTGCCTGTTGATTCTTCTTTGCTTGACCTGGTTTGCACTCTGACTTTGCCTCATCTTGATTCTTCTGTTACCTGACCTCCAGCTTGCAACCTTACTTTTTCTCTTGCTTACAGATTTGGTACCCTTTCTGTGTGTTTGATACTGACCCTGTCTTGGCCTCCGTTTTTTGCTTCTATCTTCTGACTCTACATCTTTGCCAACTTCTGCTCGTCTGACCACGGTTTTATATCCTGCATCCATGAGTTCCTTATCAGCATTTTCTGCCACTCTGCATGATCCAGACCTTCTTCTGGCCAGAACTCATTGGGGTACCAGTGTTGCCAACCGTCATTATTTTTACTGGCAGGCACTTTTTTCTTGCCAGTAAATGCCAGTGGATACCTGTGCTACTCTGTATCCTGTCATCAACCTCAGGGGAAAAACTAAGGAAGAGGTGTAAGGGGAAGTCCCCTTGTCAGCTCAGCCTTTACCAATATGACAGGTTTCAAGCAAAGATAAACAAAGTGACGTCATTCAGTGGAATGTTTCTGATGGATCGGTGAGTGCTTTGGAGCCACAGTAATTTGGAGCATTGGCAATAAAGCTGGGGGGGCGGGGCACAACAATCCAGCAGTTCCTAGAGAAAAAACACACACAAACACAGATCCATAGCTCTGCTCAAGGCTGGACTCTCCTGCACATGGACAACCTGGGTTCCGGCCATCAGAATTCGTCTCCACTCTTCACTGAAAATTGAAAAACATCAGTCACACTCCAATTAGCTCTTCTTGCAGTATTTCTAATAATCAATGATAATCACTGCATTGACTGCATACAGTGATTTTTCAAACCAAAACCAGCTGTCCTTGATGTGTTTCACCACTCCTGGCTTGCTCACAAGGCCAGGGAAACCCCTCTGCTTGCAACATTTCTAATAATCAGTGTGTTGACTGCATGCAATGATGTCTCCAACCCAAAACCACGCCGGACACGCTCGTTCGACGTTCGCGCATGCGCAATTGGGTATGCCGGTCCGCAATCACACGGCGGTGACGTCAGACGCTGCCAGATACGCCGGACACGCTCGTTCGACGTTTGCGCATGCGCAATTGGGTAAGCCGGTCCGCAATCACGCGGCGGTGACGTCAGACGCCGCCAGATTGGAGTGTGAACGCCATCTTATAAAAGGCATGATAGAGCAATGCTTTATACATGCCAGACTTGTCTTTATGCTCTATCTGTGGGAGACTGCTTCAAGCCCTGGACTTGTTATTCCGGTACGTTCACATAAACCTTGTTTTTTCCTTTGATTGCTACCTGGACTTTGGTTTTATCTTTACTTAACAGACAGGACATTGGGTGGTCCAGGGGAGGGGGTGTTAGCACCCCACCCTGGGGCACTCTTGACGCCATAATTATATTCATTGTTTTCCCCTTTTTGTTGTTTCTCTTCTCAGCACAATTATCTGCTTCACTATATGTGGAATAGATCATTGAAGCATAATCTGGGCCCTTTTTGAAAGTCTGACCTTATTGACCATTCCGTATATGGTTGTATTCTGGAGCAATCATTCTTTGATTTTTGAATTCAAGAGAAACAAACAGGTATTGAATGTTCATATAAATATGTAATATTTAAATATTTAAGGAATTAATATAGTGTACTGTGATCACCCGGTCCCTGACCCGCCGCCCCCCCCCTTTCCTTTCCCTCCCTTTTCCCTTAAGTCTCGGCCTTTAAGCTCCTCCCCATTCAGTGTTGCCATATTTTATCAACCTCCAATCAAATTATTGGAGACACCCTACAAAAAGAGGGTTTTGTCCCGATTATATACACTTTGTTTCATATCACCATTATGGACAAAGTACTTGGATAGATAATTAATATATTTAATATAATAAAATAAAAATAATATAATTAATACAATTAAAACATTCTATTTAATGGGACTATTCATCCTTGCAATATTGTTCCACTCTGCAGCCTAGTCTTTGGGACACCGTCTTCCCAGGATTGGATTTGGCTCATGATTCCCCTTGGCAGGAGTGTCCTTATTCTGAGATTGTCTACCAGGTAAAAAAGAAACTATACTAGGTTCTAGGAGCACATGGTTTTTGTAGTACAACTTAAATATAAATAAAATAATATAATCCGTATTTATGTACTGCATATGTATTGTGTTGATCCTGCTGTATAATTTATATATTTGTTGTCTATCTAGAATTTATCTACGCCTATAAAAAAACTCCTGATGAAGCAAAGAATTGCGAAACATGTTGAACATACAGGCAATGAGATAAAATTCAAAATACACCATTCAATTGTATTCCAGTGGTGGTATTAAATAGCCACATGTGATGGATTGTTTATTCTTGGAACTCCTTTTTATCCTTAGTTTATATATTTAAAAAATTTAACTTTGTAGTTTCATATGTTGGCACCATAAAAATCCCATTTCTTTAGATGTGTTTAATTTATGCTTTAGGGATAAGGGGCCTTTGACCTTCTGAATAAGCACTATTATTAACATCAACCCAAAACCAGCCTTTCAGGAAAAGTGAAACGCATCAAGAAAGGATAGGTTTGGGTTGGAGAAATCACTGTATGCAGTCAATGCAATGATTATTAGAAATTCTGCAAGAAAAGAAGGTTCCTATAGCTGTGTGAGCAAGCCAGGAGTGGTGAAACGGGTCAAGGAAGGCTGGTTTTGGGTTGGAGACATGGGCGTCCGCAGGTAGGGGCAAGGGGGGGCAAGTGCCCCCCCCCCCAGAATCAGGGATCAAAAGGTGTCTGCACAGATTGTGAGCAGGTGCTGGAACATTCCATGTACCAGCTCCCGGCACAGGAAGGAAGATTACACTGTGGACGGCAGCCGGCAGGGCTTTCCATCGTCCGGTGTTAAGACAGCACTGACCTGCAGAGCCTGCAGAAGCCTGTGCCAGGAGCCTGACATGCCAATGTGAGTTATAGACAATTCTTTTCTGTGGGGGGAAGAGAGCTCGGTGCGGGGGATTGGATAAGTATACTGGCATAGCACACTCCTGGAATCTGCACCCTGTACATAGCACATGCCTGGAATAAAGTCTGCCGTTTCCCCCTTTAAAATAAATAATTGTGAGTTGCGGCTAAGCCCCTCCCTTTCATGACATTGTCGAAAGGGGCGGATCATGGGTGACCTTAAAATGTTGCCCCCCCCCCCTGAAAAAAGTTCTGCGGACGCCCATGGTTGGAGACATCACTGTATGCAGTCAACACACTGACAATAAGAAATACTGCAAGAAGAGGGGTTCCCCTAGCCTTGTGGGCAAGCCAGGAGTAGTGTAGTGAAAAACGTCAACTAAGGCTGGTTTTGGGTTGAAGACATGAACATATGCAGTCAACGCACTGATTATTAGTTATACTGCAAGAAAAGGGGTTCCCCTAGCCTTGTGAGCAAGCCAGGAGTAGTGAAACACATCAGAGAATTCTGATTCTGGGTTGGAGACATCACCGTATGCAGTCAACGCATGGTTATAATAAATACTGCAAAAAGAGGGGTTCCCCTAGCCTTGTGAGCAAGCCAGGAATAGTGAAAAGCATCAACTAAGGCTGTTTTTTGGGTTGGAGAGGGTTGGAGACATCACTGTATGCAGTCAACACACTGATATTATATATACTGCAAGAAGAAGGTTCCCCTAGCCATGTGAGCAAGCCAGGAGTGGTGAAACAAGTCAAGGAAGGCTGGTCGTTGGTTGGAGACATGACCGTATGCAGTCAACGTACTGATTATTAGAAATACTGCAAGAAGATGGGTTCCCTTAGCCTTGTAATTAAGCCAGGAGTGGTGAAAAGCATCAAATCAAGGAAGGCTAGTTTTTGTGTTGGAGACATCACTGTATGCAGTCAATGCACTGATCATTAGAAATACTGCAAGAAGATGGGTTCCCATAGCCATGTGAGCAAGCCAGGAGTGGTGAAATGCATCAAGAAAGGCTTGTTTTGGGTTGGAGACATCACTGTATGCAGTCAACACACTGATTATTAAAAATACCATAAGAAGAGCTAATTGGAGTGTGGCTGATTTTTTCCTAGCTTCCCAGAGAGTCATAGCTATAGGACTAATGCATAGCAGAAGAGCATTATTTTTTCTACAAAAAGAGTGGAGTAACACTTTAAAGATGACAGCTTCCTCTGAGGACCCTCATAGCTAATTCTGATTTTTAGTTAAAACAACATTAACTCAGTATTATCCTCTAGCATAGCCAGCAGAAATGTGAGCTTTCCATGCAGCCCAAGGGCCAAACGCCGGACAGCCCCAACATATTCCTCATCTGCCTCTAATTTATGACACCCCGTAGCGCTAAAACCTTAACGATTAATTCTGTGATTAAGCATAAGCCCTCTAACCACAAGAAAAGCACAAACACATCAAAAAAAAAAAAAAAAGTAATTTTTTTTATGCTTCGGTCTCTTTTCAAGTCCTTGGCATCAAATTCCTCAGCACTGTCAGAAAATCCCTTTGTGACAACAGATTTGAAAAGTAGCTTTTATCCACAAACCGCATGGACATAATTATCAATTAGCCAACTTTCTCGTCTGAAAAAGGAGTGACACATGAGCGGAGCGGATAACTCCGCCACCGATACTTCAACAAGAGAAATAATATGGGACTTGACATGATTCCTTCAGCTCTATATAGGTTGGAGGTGTTTACTGGTTGAATTAGCACATAAACCTGCGTGGAACAGCTCAATTAAGTGTACAGTTAAACAGATATCAAGAATTCCTGTCTAGATCCAAGCACTGTGTAAAATTATTCAGGCATGGTAGGGAAGAATGGAACACCTGATGTATGAAATTGGCCCAAATGCCCTTTTCTTTATTAGACGATCTTTCTTCTTCGTGGACTATGTGGTGCTATCAAAAAAAATGACATTTAGGCATGTGTGTGAGTAATAGGAGGCTTTACTCTTCATTACCTCTTGAAAAACCCAAGAAACACTGCTACCGTCTTTATGTAAAAGATTAAGCAAAATCATTTTCTGTGAGAAGGCTGAAAATAAGTAGAGTGCTTTTAATTTTCAGAGTGTGGCATGGCTTCATTGAAATACTGAAAACACATCTGTCACATGTGAAGAAAAACCACAATGTTCAAGAAGAGGCTGTAAATTAAAACTGAACTATGGGCAAACATGGAATACGTGTTTTACAGTATATGCCAAGGATTGGTACACTATATTTCCAAAAGTATTGGGATGCCTACCTTTACACGCACATGAACTTTAATAGCATCCCAGTCTTAGTCCGTAGGGTTCATATTGAGTTGGCCCACCCTTTGCAGCTATAACAGCTTCAACTCTTCTGGGGAGGGTGTCCACAAGGTTTAGGAGTGTGTCTATGGGAATGTTTGACCATTCTTCCAGATGCGTATTTGTGAGGTCAGGCACTCATGTTGGATGAGAAGGCCTGGCTCGCAGTCTGTGCACTAATTCATCCCAAAGGTGTTCTATCGGGTTGAGGTCGGGTCTCTGTGCAGGCAGTCAAGTTCCTTCTGCCCTCTGATCCTCAAACCACATGCCTGGAGTCCTTGATCAAGGTCCCACTCATAATGACAGCTGTTGTCCATCCAGCCTCCATGTAAGAGAAAAGAGACCTTCCCCCGTTCAGATTCCACAGGTGATGCCCTCCAGCAAATATCCTCCAGTCCAAGCTCTTCCATGCCCTCTGCCAATCACATTCTGAGGCCTGGCAACAGCTCTTCAATGAATTAATCTGATAATAAAATGTGGCCTCAAAGTCCAAGATCTACTACATTCTCTCTCAAAACGACATCACAAGGAAGCCACTGGTACATATACCTAGAACAAACCCCAAATGGAGAATAAAAACCTTGGCTATGGCTCAACCTCTTGAAACAATGTGGCTATGTTCCAAACACTTGACATCTATTCATAAAACCCAGGAGACAGATCAATACAATATGTAAAAAAAAAGTTGTATGTTTATTTATATATCAAAATTAAAAAAAACTGCTGTGGAGAAAAGTCACCCCCACAAAAAAAGAAAACAGACTTCCTAGCCAAAATTAGACTGTAATCTAATCTAAGGTCCCCCAACCAGGGATATAGTCCACAAGAATTGGTGTTTATTGAGTTGAACTAGGAAGTAGTGTTGAGCGAACCCGGACTGTAACGTTCGGGTCCGTACCGAACTTTCGGGTGTTCGGGGCACGGACCCGGACATTTCAAAAATCGTTCAGGTTCGGTCCGGGGTTCTGCTATTTTACTCCACGTGTTGAGAAGCTGCAGGGCAGCCAATCAACAAGCGTTTCACTGGTTTGCCCTTAGAAGCCATCACAGCCATGCCTACTAATGGCATGGCTGTGATTGGCCAGTGCATCATGTGACCCAGCCTCTTTATAAGCTGGAGTCACAGTGCTGCAGTCACATGCTCCTTGGGTTAGTGTAAGGAAAGGAAGCTGAAAGCGTGAGGGAGAGATTTGAGACATTTTAAGACCTGATCCTGCATCCTGAGATAGATTACTTTACTACTGCTGTCTGTGCTGTTGCTCTGAGGACAGATAGCAGAAATTAGAGATTTTACATACCGCTGCTTTGAGTTGCAGATCAAGCTCTGCATAAAACAACGATCGCTACGATC
>BLSH010020530.1:251297-268197 GCA_018402905.1 Glandirana rugosa
GACCTTACATAACGACCAAGGGACATTATATCTATTTCTAGTGACTTTTTCGTAACGCAACCCCCAGAGGGTTTAGGTATGGTCCGGGAAGCCCAGACCATACCTAAAATTCCCCTTGGGGTGCGGTTTAACAATTTTTTACCACAACCACAGGGGGGTTATAGGTTTGGTTTGGGAATAGGCTCGTACGTCGGGACCGTACCGCCCCCCCCCACCCCTGCCCAGTCACGCGGGGAGACTTGGAATGGTCCAGTGTACAGGAGTTGTACCCCTCCCACGAAACCCCAGACCAAAACAAAAACCCTCCTGGGGACACAAAGTTAACAAAAAGCAGGCACAGGGGTCCTCCCAAAAACAAAACCAGACCCCAAAGCACCCTCCCCATGTTGAGGACATGTGACCTGGTAAGGTTCAGAGGGGCGCACTGACCCGTCCCCACCCCCCCCCGCCATGCCAGGGCTGCATGCTCGGATAAGGGTTTGGTTTGGATATTGGGGGGACACCAACACCATTTTTTAACAATTTGGCGTGGGGTTCCCCTTAAAATCCATACCAGACCCGAAGGGCCTGGTATGGATTTGGGAGACCCCCAACGCAATGCTTTTTCAGTGATCTTTATCTATATTACAGGGAACCAGCAATACATTCCAGCCACGACCGATTTTAAATGACAATTTTTCCTTTAAAAATGTCATTTTGCGGTGCCACTGTTCTAAACATCACAGAGATCCATACTAGGGGGACCCCCCAAGCACGATATTTAAGCACTTGCCTCCCACCCGCTGCAGCGTGACGGCGGCAAAGTGGTTCGTTATCGCAAACCGCCCTCACCTGACGGCAGCTGCGATGACTAGCATTGTGAGCGCGTGCGTGCTGCCGGAGGCACTCTCGCACGCTCACTGTGTTCTGGGGGGGTCAGGGAGCGGGTAGGGTGGACTCAGTTGCCACTGGCTACCCGCAATGGCCCCTCTGCAGTGAAAGAACGGAGGTCGGTGTATGTAAACATGGATCGCCGTTCGGACAGAGGGGGAAGGCCGGTGATCACAGGCTTCCTGTATATGGAAGCCGTGATCACTTCCCTTCCCCTGGCAGCCCAGCCACCATACAGTTAGAACTCCCCATAGGGAACACAGTTAACGCTCTCCAGGTTAACCCCTTCACTGCCAATGGCATTTCTACAGTAAGCAGTGCATTTTTAGACCAATGATCGCTGTATAAATGCCAATGGTCCAAAACAAATGTCTAAATGGTCCGACATGTCTGCCGCAATATTGCAGTGCCGCTAGAAAATTGCAGATCACTGCCATTACTAGTAAAAAATTTAAAAAATACAACTCCAGAAATTAATTTGCATCATCCCTAAACACAGCATCTTTTGCGCAAACAAAACAATAAACGCCAATTGAAATTTTTTATTTAACAAAGATGGGAGGAAGAATATAAATTGGCCAAAAACAAGTAAATAAACTGATTTTTATTTTTTTACAATTGGATTTGTATTTTAGCAAAAACTAAGAAAAACTGGTTATTTTGAAAAATTGTCGCTCTTTTTTTATTTAGAGCGGCGATCACAAATGACGCAGAGGAGATCAAAAATCACCAAAAGAAAGCTCTATTTGTGGGTAAAAAAGGACGCAAATTTTGTTTGGGTACAACGTCGTACGACCGCGCAATTGTCAGTTAAAGCAACGCAGTGCCAAATCGCAAAAAGTGCTCAGGTCCTAAAGCGTGAATTCCTTCCGGGGCTGAAGTGGTTAAAGGAATATTTTTTTGTCACTTTAAGGCTGGGTTCACACTGTCCGACAAAAAAACAGTCCAACTTTGATCCTACTTTGCTGTGTGATTTACGGTTCTACATAGGGTCAAAGTCGAACCGTTTTTTGTGAACAGGGATCCGACAATACCATGCGACTTATGCTCTGGGGATCTTGAAGGGGAACTCCATGCCAATTTTTTTTTAAAAAATGGCATGGGTCCCCCTCCAGGAGCATACCAGGCCCTTTGGTCTGGTACGGATTTTAAGGGGAACCCCCGCACCAAAAAAAACGGCGTGGCGCCCCCCCCAAATCCATACCAGACCCTTATCCGAGCACGCAGCCCGGCAATCCAGGAAAGGGAGTTTGGATGAGCGAGCGCCCCCCCCCCTCCTGGACCATACCAGGCCACATGCCCTCAACATGGGGAGTATGGGTGCTTTGGGGCAGGGGGGGCTCTGCACCCCCCCACCCCAAAGCACCTTGTCCCCATGTTGATGAGGATAAGGGCCTCTCTGCGACAACCCTTGCCGGTGGTTGTCAGGGGGCTGCGGGCAGGGACTTAACAGTATGGGGTACATCGTACCCCTACCCATTTATCTGGAAAGAAAGTGTACAAAAAAAACACACTACACAGGTTTTTAAAATATTTTATTAAATCAGCTTCAGCGTCTTCTCCCCTCTCTTATCCCTCTCCGGTGTCTTCGGCTCTTTTGCGGGGGTCTTCTATCTTCTGAGGGGTCTTCTTTCTTCTCCTTCTCTGCTGCGTCTTCTCCTCTTTTGCCGGTCTTCTCCTCCACCCCTTCCCTCTGTTCTTCCTCTCTTCTTCTTCTTCCCATGTTGACACGACACGATCTCCTTCACAAATGCCCTCTCCGCTGTGTGCTGTGCCTTATATTGGCATGGGGCGTGGCCACCCAATGACATCAGCTGGAGGCCCCGCCCCATATGATGTCACAGCTCCACCCCAAGATGTGACATCATATGGGGCGGGGCATCCAGGTGATGTCATCGGTTGGCCACGCCCCATGCCAATATAAGGCACAGCACACAGCGGAGAGGGCATTCATGAAGGAGATCGCGTCGTGTCAACATGGGAAGAAGAAGAACAGAGGGAAGGGGACAGCGGAGAAGACCGGCAAAAGAGCAGAAGACGCCGCAGAGAAGGAGAAGAAAGAAGACCCCTCAGAAGATTGAAGACCCCCTCAAAAGAACCGAAGAAAGAAGACACTTCAGAAGATAGAAGACCCCCGCAAAAGAGCCGAAGACACCGGAGAAGGAGAAGAGAGGGGAGAAGATGCCGGAGCTGATTTAATAAAATATTTTAAAGAACTGTGTAATGTGTTTTTTTGTACACTTTCTTTCCAGGTAAATGGGTAGGAGTATGATGTACCCCATACTCCTTTACATAGGGTGGGGGGCCGGCATCTGGGGGGCTTCCAGATTCTGATAAGTCCCCACCCGCAGACTCCGTCAACCACCGGCAAGGGTTGTCGGGAAGAGGCCCTTGTTCTCATCAACAGAGCCTCCCCTGCCCCAAAGCACCCATACTCCCCATGTTGAGGGCATGTGGCCTGGTATGGTCCAGGAGGGTGCGCTCGCTCGTCCCCACCCCCTTTCCTGGCCTGCCGGGCTGCGTGCTCGGATAAGGGTCTGGTATGGATTTCGGGGGGGCGCCATGCCGTTTTTTTTTTGGTGTGGGGGTTCCCCCTTAAAATCCGTACCAGACCAAAGGGCCTGGTATGCTCCCGGAGGGGGACCCATGCCATTTAAAAAAAAAAAATTTGGCGTGGAGTACCCCTTCAAGATCCCCAGAGCATAAGTGGCATGCCAAAGTCAGATCAGTGAAGACACTCATATGACTTTGATCCGACTTCAATGCCTTTCAATGGTCTAAAGTAGGATCAAAGTCGGACAAAAGTAGTACAGGCACCTTTTTCAAGGTCGGTCCGACTTTGAAAAACACAAGTCAGACCAGTTAAGACGGCTCTCATAGGGAACCATTGTTTTTGTGACGTAATGCAACTTGTGCTCCTCATGTCGGTCCGAGAATCGGACTAGTGTGAACCCAGCCTAACAATTATTAAAACCACTGCTCCTGAAAAAAAAATATATATATAAACTTTTTTTCAGACATTTCCCCTAGGGCTAAGGCTGTTAAAATTAAAGAGAGGGTGGTAATTTTTTTTTTTTTTTTATGGCAATGAACTTGCATACAAGCATTAAATGGAGGAATTCTGAAATCACAGGTTCAATTCCAGCCAACATCAGGCACTTAGAACATGTGATCTGAGAGGCATTTTCACAGGCAAATGGACGCCGCATGTGAGTTAATTTACTCCCTTTTGTGAGAGCTGAAGTTGTAATTGGCTTTAATTGGGAGTTATTTTAAGACACGGCTGGAGTAGATTTGGAGGTATAGTAAATCAGGGCCTAAGTGACACTTTTTGGGGACCATTGACACCAATACAGTCAATCAAAGGGTTACGTGTGCTCCTAGGGGGTGCTTTCTAACTGTGTGGGGGATGGACTGACTGGAGAAAGAGAGACATCGGTGTTCCTGATTAGGAGGAACACAAGATCTCTCTCTTCCTCGCTGACAGTCTGCCTTGTTTACATAGGCAGACTGCCATTTTGTCTCTCCAGCGAACGATCACTGGACCCGCTTATTGGCTCCCTCTGTGTTCAGTCGTTGGCACCCAGACCCCGAGGCGGAAACAACGTCCAGGTATGTTATTTCCTGCAGCTGGGTTGCCCTGTCACAGTCAATGTGCGGAGGGTGGTCAGGAAGTAGGTAAAAGTATAACTGAAGGCAATTTGAGTGGTCACCAGAACAGCAATATAGAAGAAACAATTTTTGAAGGAAAACTAGTTCTGGTGACCCTAGTGGCTACCAGGGATTTCCCCTCAATTCCTTTTGTGGTTTTGAGGCAAGAACTGTTTACTTTAAGCTCCCTGAAGATGATACAAGACAACCATTTGAGGTTAAAAGAAATGAGGTTTAAACTTAGACTGAAGAAAGGGTTCTTTACTGTTAGAGCAGTAAAAATGTGGAACTTCCTCGCCCATGAAGTGGTCTTAGCTGAGAGTGTCGACAACTTCAAAAAATCCTTAGATGTCTTCCTTGGGAAGCAGAATATACAGGGCTTTGGAATGGTGAGAGAATAAAAATCATACAAACATAGAACTGGATGGGCCTGAGTCTTTTTTCAACCTTATAAACTATGTAACTGGGCAGCAATAGGCGGCACAGTGGTGTAGGAGATAGAACTTTCACCTGGCAGAAAAAAGGTCACTGGCTTGAATCCCAACCACAACACTACCTGCCTGGAGTTTGCACGTTCTCCCCGTGCCTGCGTGGGTTTCTTCCAGGTACTCCGATTTCCTCCCACACTTCAAAGACATGCTATAGGTAATTTAGATCATGTCTAAAATGGCCCAAGTATATGTATGAATGAAATGAAAATCTACCATTTCAGTGGGGTCCCCCAGATAAATGGCCATTACATCCAGGGGGGGGGCTGAAGAGCCTGCATTATTTACTTTATACCTGCTCCGGACGGCTACAGCGCTCTTCCTCCAGCTGTCCGAACCAAAATGAAAAGAAAATGTTCTACTTTAATATCGAAGTGCTGGTCTAGATGCCCAGAAGCTCTAAAGGCAATACATCTATTCACATATGGGGGATGTAAAGGAGATCTGTGACTAGCAAAAGCATGACCCTGCTCATCTGATGTTAGCTCTTCTAGAACAGAAACTTCAGGCAACCTCCTTTCCACCCTCGGGACCCATAGCAGCTGCGTGGTCTGCTATTGTTATAGTTATGCCACTGCTCTACATATTTCTCAGTGCAATTGTTTTGTCCTCTTAGTTGCTTGCAGCTTTCCACCACTGCTACACCGGTGCACACAAGCATTCCCACCCTCGGGCCCCATAGAAATTGTGTGGTCTGCTATGGCTATTGTCATGCCACTGCTCTACATGTTTTTCGAGTTCAAGCTTTTTGTTCTATTACTTGCTTCCAGCCTTCCACCACTGCTACACCAGTGCATGCAAGCCTTCCCACCCTTGGACCCCACAGAAGTGGTGTGGTCTGCTATGGCTGTAATTACATCACTGCTCTACATATTTTCTGAGTGCAAGTTTTTTGTTCTATTAGTTGCTTGCAGCCTTCCACCACTGCTACACAGGTGCACGCAAGCCTTCCATCCTTGGGCCCCATACAGGTAGTTTGGTCTGCTATGGCTATAGTTTCATCACTGCTTTATATGTTTTCCGAGTGCAAGCTTTTTGTTCTATTCGTTGCTTCAACTGCTGCTACACCAGTGCATGCAAGCCTTCCCACCCTGGGACCCCATAGAAGTGGTGTGGTCTGGCTATAGTTACATCACTGCTCTACATGCTTTTTGAGGGCAAGCTTTTTTGGTATTTTGGTTGCTTCAAGCCTTCCACTGCTGCTACACTGGTGCTGCATGGTCTGCTATGGCTATAGCCATGCCACTGCTCTTCACGTTTTTAGAGTGCAAGCTTTTTGTTGTATTACTTGCTTCTGGCCTTCCACTGCTGATATACTGTTGCATGCCAACCTTTCATCCTTGGGCCCCTTAGAGGTGATGTGGTCTGCTATGGCTATAGTTACATCCAGTGGTGGCCCGTCCATTAGCTTCCTATCCATGCGTCATGCCCCCTGATCTACATACAGGGATGCCGAACCATGGATTCCAATGGGGGGGGGGGGGGGTGTTTTTCTGAAGCATGTGATTAGAGCCAGAGGCTCTAACAGACTTCAAAAAACGGTAGGCTCCGGGCGCAGAGCATTGCGCCTGAAGCCCACCCAGTTGTGTGACAATAGCGAATGAAAACTCCATATTTTCACATTAAATCTCCTCCCCGCCAATCATGAAGACCCATTTCCCGATTGGCCGAAAGGAGAAGCAAATTTATTGTCCAAGCGGCTCCATTACCCGGCTTGGACAGGGGAGGGAGGAGGACCAGAGTTTGGAGTCATATCGGGCGGGTAGGACATCTGCCTCCTAAGGTAAGGAGGCCATCCTTCTCCCGCGGGGGGGGGGGGGGGGCTGGTGTTGGTTTGCTGCCCCCCCACCCTGAATTTTCAAGCACCAGCCACCACTGGTTACATCACTGCTCTACATGTGTTTCGAGTGCAAGCTTTTTGCTCTATTAGTTGCTTCTAGCCTTTCACTGCTGCTACACCGGTGCACTCAAGCCTTTCCACCATCAGGCCCCATAGAGGTGGTGTGGTCTATTATGGCTATAGTTACATCACTGCTCTACATGTTTTCTGAGGGCAAGCTTTTTGTTTTATTAGTTGTTTTCTGTCTTCCGCCACTGCTACACCGTTGCACGCAAGCCTTCCATCCTCGGCTTCATAGAGGTGGTATGGTCTGCTATGGCTATAGTTGCATCACTGTTCTACATGGTTTCCAAGGGCAAGCTTTTTGTTCTGTTAGTGGCTTTCTGCCTCCCAGCATGGCTACACTAGTGTACGCAAGCCTTCTCACACTCTGGCCCCATAGAAGTGGTGTGTTCTGCTATGGCTATAGTTACATCACTGCTCTACATGTTTTCCGAAAGCAAGACTTTTGTTCTATTAGTTGCTTCAAGCCTTTCACCACTGCTACACTGATGCACACAAGCCTTCCCACCCTTGGACCCCACAGCAGCTGCATGGTCTGCTATAGCTATAGTTATGCCACTGCTCTACAGATTTTTTGAGTTAAAGTTTTTTGTTCTATTAGTTGCTTGCAGCCTTCCACGACTGCTACACCGGTGCACACAAGCCTTCCCATCCTAGTGCCCCATAGAAGAGTGTAGTTACATCCCTGCTCTACATGTTTTCTGAGTGGAAACTTTTTATTCTATTACTTGCTTCCAACCTTCCACCACTGCTACACCATTGCATGCAAGCCTTCCCACCTTCAGGCCCAATAGAAGTGGTGTGATCTTATTGTTCTATTAGTTGTTTCCAGCCTTCCACCATTGTTACACTGCTGCACGCAAGCCTTCCATAGAAATGGTGTGCTGCTATGACTATAGCTGCTTTATTTCTCTACATGTTTTCCGTTGGCAAGTTTCTTGCTCTATTAGTTGCTTCCAGCCTTCCACCACGGATACCCCGATGCACACAAGCCGTCTTATTAGCTGTTTTATTTACATTCTTCGGATCGTGGAATGATTCTGTTAAACAAATATGTTAAAGTGAATTAACTGTTCTAATCTCTCATTATTCCAAAGAAACTTATGAGCCTTTCATAATTCACCAGGCATAACCGGCACATCACTCAATTAGGAGCTCTTGGTATTCTGAACACGAGCTGTTTTAGATAATGCAGCCATTGAGTTAATGCAGTGTGTGTATTCCCATCTCGAATGCACATAGTAACATGTTCATGCAAACATGTAGTGTCCTATGTTCTCCGGTATTCGCCATAGGAAGGGATGCCGGTTGCTGTGGTAACCTATAGAATGTTGAGCCACGAAGGTGTCCTAATTTAACCAGAGTCTGAAGATTACTCGCACCGGGCCCAGGGGTCTGAGGCTTCCGGTTGACCAGTCCCTGTCAATCCATCAGCTTGGTAATCATTAGAGAAGTAGTTTCACAAAAGCCAGAGGGCAGCGGTCCTCGGTGTCCCAGAAATCTGATCCCTGTCAAGGGTGTAAAAATGTATCTGTTTTCTTCTTTCCACTTATTTTTAGGTTGCAAAGATATATTTAAAGGACCAGTAAGTAGTATTTACAAGCTAAAGAACATATGAAGGCCAGTTCACGCAGCAACGGACAGCTGTTGCACACTAAACAGCAGTGGTTTAGTGCCTGGCAATTGTCTGTTCCGGCTGCAGTAAGCCAGCAGTAGGGGGCGGTGTGGTGCGTGTTTCAATGCATCACATGGCTTCCTTTTTTTGGCTCTTTTTTTTTTTGTAGGAACTTTAATTCAAGTGCATAAAAATGGCACTTCTGTAGCGGTACCCCTGTAGGGGATGCTCGTAATTGTAGTCCATCTGTCACCCTGCCCAGCCAGGCACACGATTTACAGTCATTCTCTCACTTTGTTTTGTATTTTTATTGAGTTGATTAAACTCGGGTGGGGTAAGGGAATATGGGATGTCCAATTAATTGAAGCACACTTTACACGGGACTCAACTTATATACACTCACTGTATATATACCTCCACACTTTAGCTCCAGCACTTCATTTGCTTGCAGACTATCTCTCCTTGACACCTCCAACACTTCACTTGCTCTCTCCTGGACCCACTAGCACTGATTGATAGGCCTGACACCAGCTCAGTCAGGCCCAAAGTAAATGCCCTTTGCAGGCAGGGACCGCAGGGCCCTTTGGTGCAGCAAAAATGAAAGCCAGTCCCAGTGCTAGCTGTCCACATGGCTACCCCTCATAGTACCACTCTTCAGGGCCTGCCAGCCCTCCTGGCTGCAGCTGCCTCTCTCCACTGCCCATGCCACCACAGTCCCCTCCTCTTGCTCTGCACCCATCCCAGACTATAATCTCCTAGTCCTCTCAGACGTTCCTCCCCAGTCCTCCCCTGACTGTGTGTCACTCACCAGCCCTCTTGACTGTGACCTGTTACTCCTCCCTGGAGACTTTGCCTGGCAGTGCTTTCTCCTGCTGTCCTCTCCTTGCTCCTGTGCCTCCTGTCCAGAACGCCTTCATGTGTTGTTAGAGGACCTCATCCGCACCCAAGCCCTGGCCCAGGCCCAGGCCGGTCACTCTCCTTCCAGCTTTTAAGGCACTTTTTACATGAATGAGCATGTGAGTGTAATGTGTTTTTTACTTCATTAAAATTTTGGCTTATACATGTTGCGCTATGGACTGTGGTTTGCTTTCTTCCACATGTTGCTGTGAGCTGGTCCAGTGAGAGGAGTGGATCTAGTAGAAGTGTTGGAGGCTGTCAATGCTAAGTGGTCTTTACATCATGCGCTTATGACCCCTGTAATAAGGGTCCACCTCAGGGGGTAAGAGACAGTGTGTGCGGTGATGGTGACGGCTTCCCACTATTTCTTCTACTCCCTGGATCTACAGAATTTCTGAGCCTTCTAGAAATTTTATTTCTATGAACATTTGCAACTCTTGACTCATTTCAAGTGTATTTACTTAGCGCTGCACCATTTTTATATATAGACGTTTACATTGGGTTCAACAGTGATTGTGCAAGCTGCTTTTTTATTTTTTATTTTTCATGTTTGGTTTATTTCCTGATTTATATTTTTGAGGTTTTCGGCGCAGCAAAATTTTCTCTTTACAGGCCCAAATCACCCCCCGCCCAGACTGTGGAGCAGCCTAGCACTCCATCTGCACCTTCCACCCAAAACACCCTTCCCAGCTTGGCTGACCCTAGGTATTTAAGGAGGCCTGTCTCCTGCCAATCCAAGTTGGGGATTGGTCAGGGCTCCTCAGAATACCCCAGACAGCTCCACCTCTCTTCTCCTCCTTCCCTTCCAGAAAACACCAGAACATTCTGGAAAGAAGTTGGTGATGCTGTCTTTGAATCACCCAGCTCTATCCAGAGTCCCTCCCAACTCAGATCAAAACAAACAGGCCTAGCTACCAGCCAGGCCTGCCTAAATTTACCTACTCTACTCAAGTATCCTATTTACTCACATCTAGCAACCTAGAGGGTGCTACACTTCATTCATATCACTGTATGGCAGAGAGGTGCACTGCGCTGATGTACAGTGACATGCGATCCTGTCCAGTGTACTGCGATAAAATGCAGCATGTCTGCATTTTTTGCAGCTCACTGCACTGCATCTCCGGGGTGAGTTGCAGTATAAATAGCACGCATAGAAAACAATTGTTTTCTGTGTGTCCTAGCAGTGACCTGCGTTCTTTCAGGGTCTCACAGGACAACTCTGGAAATCTAGCAAAAACAACTAGTGTGTTGCTAATGCCACCAAAAAAACTTCGCTGCTGTGCTGTATTGAAGAGGAACTTCACTCAAAAAGTGTCCACTGGTTCGCTCCCCCCTCCAGCCTGTTAATGAGGAAGCAAATACCCATTAAGTTATCGGTACCCACTCCCACTTCAACAACTCTTGTCTAGGTGATTATGGCATCCCCGCCCCTCCTCGCTACAGCCTCCTAGAGCATGTCACGTGTCCCAGGAGGCTACAGGACCATTCACAAAGTACCGTGCGGGCTAGGGTTGCCACATCCTCCCTTTAATCCAGGACACATACAAATTACACAGGTTCTGTGGCTGATTAAGGTGGTAATTAAACTCACTTGGTGCCTTATCTGCATTAAATTAGCCTGAGAACCTGTGTACTGGATCAAAGGGATGATGTGGCAACCCTAGTGCGGGCTTGAGTAGGGCTTCCATATCCAAGATAGTGCTGCTGATGACCCACAGCTGTAAGAAGAGTCGACTGCAGTAAGACATTGCTGGACCCCAGGCACTGGTTTAACTAGTGACCCAATGCAAACTTAGTGTGCTCGGGCTCTGTGGAAGTGGGGTGTGTATAGATCTTTGAGCATCCGCCACTGGGAGTTGTGGCGCGGGATGAAGCTTGTCCCAGCTACTGCTATGGCGTGTACAGAAGGAAAGGATCCATGTGGCCGCACATCCGTGTAGGCCCTACAATAGGTGTGGAAGTGGAAAACTCCAGCCAGGCCATGGCCCAAACACATTTCACTCTGCCCCACCGAGCTTAGCCATGACTAAGCTCTGAGGGACAAAGTAAAACATGTTGGGGCGTGCCCTGGCTGGAGTCCAGGCTGAGGTTGCCACTTCCAAACCTATTCTAGGGCCTACATGGATGTGCGGCCACAGGGATCCTTTCCTACTGGTTTAACTAGTGCCTGTATGCATCGCATACTTGCACATTATGAAAAATGTACCTGTAAAATGGATCCCTCCAGCGGCACATGCTTCCATCTTCACCTGCCCTTCCTTCCAGATTCACGGGATCCAGCAATGGTCGCGGGACAGCGCTCTGGATTTATGTCACATTCAGTGTGCCCTCAATTCAGAGTCCAGTGTGCATGCACTAGTGACGTCACTGTCTGCAAAACATGTCAATGTCTCCTAAACGGTGCCGTGACATAGCAGTGTGCTACCACTTTAAAGGAAACATTTAGATATGTTTATTGTGCTTAGGTGGTGCCATGAATAAAATCTACTTTTTGTCTTGAGTTCCTCCTCAAAAATAGCAGTCTCATGGTTATATATCTGCAGTGTGCAATTATCAGGCAGGGGTCTCCAAACTTTCTAAACAAAGGGCCAGTTTACTGGCTTTCACACTTTAAGGAGCCGGACTGTGACCAGTGGGAGTAGAAAATGTCCCATTGGCAGTGGGGAAAGATAATGCCCCTTTGTTTGTTTCAGTGGGATGAATTGTGCTTTATCATTGGTGTCACTGGGAGGAATTGTGCCCCATCACTGGTGTCATTGGGCCCCATTGCTGGTGTCATTAGGGAGAAATTGTGCCCCATCATTGGTGTCATTGGGAGGAACTGTGCGCCATCATTGGTGTCATTGGGAGGAATTGTGTCCATTCATTGGTGTCAATGGGGGGCATTAGGCCCCATTGTTGGTATCCTTCACTGAAACAGGGCTGGATAAAAGCAAGCAAAAGGCCAGTTTGGAGACCACTGATCTAAGGCAGTCCTAAATCTGACTGCTAGTCTCACAAGATTTAGAGTGAGATTTGGTGATATGACTGCTTTCCTTCTCACTCTTCTCTTTACTGGAGAGGAAGCTGTACCTGAGGACCCGTAGTACAAGAATCTTCCTGCTTCTGTTTCATTCCTTATTTGGGTCTAGGATTTGATCACCTCTCTTGCTGCTGGTTTTTGAATATTCCCCCTCCAGTCATCAGCCAAGATGACTGACTTCATTTAGAGACAGTGCAGAATAAGGCATTGTAAGTCATTAATGAGGATGGAACAGGGAACACGTCAGCTTCTAGGAGACAACTGGCAATACTGGACTAGTCCTTTGATTTCTGCTCTTTTTTGGGCAAATGTTTCCATAGTTCAAGTCGTCTTATCATAGGGCACCCTGAAAAAGGACTCAAATCATTGCAGTGTCCCATGGTTCTAAATAATGCCACCTTATACAAAGATCCATCCCTGCCAAATAGGATAATATAAACCTCAAACTATTGGAAGTTTTTGGCCACTACAACTTGTTTACTATGTGTTTTTTCTCCCTCAGCCCACCCCCCCCCCTCTGTTTAGTGCTAGTTAGTGTTTCCTCAGTCAGTGTTATGTAGCACTACTCATGTGAGGGCTGCTTAGAGGATTTGTACCCCATTGGTTGCCCTGACCTTGCAAATCTTTCGACATGAATAACAGTCAAACAAAATCTCCTGCGCTCAAACAGTAGTGCAATCGCAGTGGATGTGGCCATGGTTCCAGATAGTGCAAAGGCCTTGTTGCCCTCCAAGGGTCAGGGGACAACCAATAGAAACACTGTAAGAGAAAAAAGAGAGCACACCAGCCTTGCACATTACCCAAGTATATTTATTGGAATTAAAAGGTAGAAAAATACAAACAAATGAGTGTAAAACAGCATGTCAAAATCCACAATGGAAAACAGCAACCAGGTCACCAGGACTATGTCCAGCACACGTTTCGAGGGGCGATCCCCTCTTCCTGGCTCTGAGGTACTGGGTAATGCTCTTTTTTCTTTTACAGTGAAGTCCTCCGACACCTGTTAAATGAAACAGTTGAATCTTGTTTACTGAAGTCTCAAAAGCATTTAAATTCAGTAACATAAACTTGCAGAAGGTTTACTATGACAAATAACCCTGATGGCAAAAAGAACAGTCACAAGAAGCCATAATTGATTGCAACATACTGTATATGTGTAGCGTCCCCTTGGTATAGGTGCATTTTCTAGCAGGGTTTGCTAGGCGAGGTAAAATTTTGTCAGGCCTGAATGTAAGAGCAGGCCTGAATGTTTTGATCTGGGCCGGGAGGAGAGGCTCAGGGAGGATTGAGTGGACTTGACAGATGGGGTCACCATAACCTCCCACTTCTTTCTAGAAACCTGGGGAGGGTTTCTGGTCAGAGAGCTGGGAGATAGGTGGAGCCATCTGGAGTATTCTAGGGAGCCCTGACCAATCCCCAAGCAGGATTGGCAGGGGGCAGGCCTCCTTAAATACTCTCAGTCAGCCCAGTCTGGAGGAGAAGTGTCGGGTAAAAGTCTGGAGATGTAGCAGAGGCGCTGTGGAGGCCCCTACCTGGGAGGTCACCCCAGTCTGGGGAGGGTGACCTTGGGGCCTGGATGTTCGGGTGCAGCTAGGAAGGTGGGGATTCCTGGAGTCGCACATGGGAACAGGAGAACAGTGGAGGTGCTACACAGTGAAAGACTTTAAAGTGATCCAACGGTTTGGTGAGTGATGGTCCCTGGGAACTGCAAGAGAAAGTGCTGGAGCAGGCTGGGAGAGGAATAGTGGACAGTCTGTGGAAGCCTTGGGAGCCAGTTCAGGGAAAGGAGAGTCACTAAGGAAAAGCAGGTCGGTGGGACCTGGAAGAAGGATGGTCTGGGAGTTGTAGTCCATCAAAAGCCTGGATAGCACTCAAGTACTTTTTGCTACACATTCAGGGGCCCGTGACCCCTGGCCTGTAGTGGGTGTTCTGGAGGTTCTGCTGAGAGTAGGCCTCGCCATGTGCTATCCGCAGTGAAGAGAAAGGAACAGAGAAGCTTGATAAATTTCCTTTCAAGCTGGAAACTAAGTGCAGTGCCGGAGAGAAGTAATGGAGTGATGATTTAATAAGTTCAGTGCTGGAGAGAGGACTGTAGGAGAAACGGTCACCAAGTTGAGTGCTGGAGAGTTGTAAGGAGTAACAGTCTGCAGAGGGACAGTCTGCAGAGAAGGCGCAAATATAGAGGAGTGTATATGGACTTCGTGTACTATAATTCTTCGGGCATCCCTCAGTCATCCCTTATCCCCATCCAAGTTATTTCCCCTAAATAAAACAACAAGAGCGGCCTGGTCAGTGTCTACGGATGTGTGAAATATGGTGTGATTGAGGGCAGCTATAAGGTGAACCACTACTACCAGCCACTCTCATGGGAACACATGGCTACATATGTAATGAATTCTTACACAGGATAAACATAATTTGCTTGCATTGGGCTCTGTGGGTCCAGGCAGGTGGAGGGCAGGGGAATGACCCTCTCGTGTCAGAGGGTATCCCAACACCACAGGTCCAAAAAAGGTATAACACTGTATTTAACTCAATGCAAACAATTTAACCTTTGCGTCTTAAACCTGCTCTCTTAGTAAAAAGAGTCCTTGGTGAAAGTAGGTCCTTCTGGCACCAAAGGTGTTAATCCTTTGGGAAGGGGAGGGGGGGATGTGTTGTAGTCCCTCAGAAGGAAAAGAGCCTTGCACCTTCAGCTAGCTCTTTAATGATATACTGGAGATATCCTGATAAGCAGAGTGAAGTAAAGTAGCCTGGTGAGTTCTGGCAAGCAGAGTGAACCCTGTAGGTAGTAAGTGTAGCACCAAGTCCCACAGGTTTAGGCAAAAGAACAAGACAATGTTGTCTGCATGCAGTGCCCCTTGTTGTAAGAGGGTAGGCAAGTGCCCGCTCACCAGTCCTAGCAAACTTCTGTGATCAGAAGAGGTGTGAACACTCCACAGCAGGCCTCTGCAGAGCCTGGCTCAAGGGATGGCAATCAACCTCGTGTCGCACTGCGCTGCTGCACAGCAGAACCTTGCATGGAGGTGACAAGAGCGGCTTCCAGGCTGCCGCTGGATGACCAGAGGTGGCTGGCAGTTGATACTTATGTAGACACGTGTGATGACTTTCTCTCGTAGCACAGGCCGCGACCCGACCACAGCACGGTCTGACACCGAGTCACTTGCTTGCAGATCCAGGCCCTCTTCCAGCATTCTCCTCTCCTTCAGCCAGCTGGTACTTGTAGTCCACTATAGTCCAACTTGAATGCAAACCACAGGTCCCAAGATGCTTTGTTTTACTCTGATATTATTCATCCTGCTGGCAGGATGTGATGACAAAGAATCTAAGCTGAACACTAGAGAGTAACAGTCTCACTACAGGAAGCACTGCAAAATGTCTCCTGATAAATCAGGCAATATTATCCAGCTCCTGGCTACAGTTAGTACCTCACAGAGACAGGCCTTAAAGCGTTACTAAACCCAGGTCCCTGCATTCACTATATCTGGTCTCCCACAGTACACAGAACATGGAAATGCAATTATTTTGGTAAACATAAACTACTAAATACCTTTTTCTCATCAGCAGTATATAGCAGTCTTGTGATTTCTACCAGTTCCTGGTGAAGCTTGTAGGAGGAGTTTTCATTCTGCACTGAGCTTTCCTATGAGGCTGCAGGGCTCCTGACCCTCTGTCTGGACAGTGCTGATTGGCCCTGTGCTGATCACCTGCACTCTCCCCCCCAAAAAAACCTCTCTAGCAGTAGCAATGAACACCAAACTGAGCATGTGCAGCCTCACTCCAAAGGCTCTGTCTTATCCGGACTTGTCCAGGGGACAGTGGAAGAAGAGGATCTGGCCATACAGGATCAAGCAGCCTTTTTACACAATGCAGAGGATCAACCCCTTAGGTTCCACAGTGAGTATAACAAGCATGCTTTACTGCATATACAGACTGATTTTACTGTTGTGGGTTTAGTAACACTTTAAAACAGTTAGCTGGAATAAAATTGTGTTGGATTCAACTTATGCGTCTTATTGAAGAGTTAAAGAGGAAGTAAACCCAGATTGGGTTTACTTCCTCTGTATTCCCCTGAAGAGTAGATGCATAATGGGCCCATTATGTGTCACTTACCTGCAAACGAAGCCTGCAACGTCCAGCGATGTCCCCTGTGCTGGCCGCATCCATCTTCTGCCCCTCTTTCTTCCGGGGCCGCGATCTCCGGCTCTGTGACTGGACAGAGTCATATGACGTCACTCCAGCATGCGCATGCGTGCAGGAGCCGCCAGTCACAGCACGATCACAGTGAAGAAACGGCACGGAGGCCGAAATTACGTCGGCACAGCTAATACTCTGCATATCTCCTGAACCGTGCAGGTTTGGTAGATATGCAGGGCACCTACAGGTAAGCCTTATTATAGACTTACCCGTAGGTTAAAGTGGTTGTCACGAGTCGGATGGTGCCAAGTCATCAG
>BLSH010020530.1:268207-285042 GCA_018402905.1 Glandirana rugosa
AAATATCTGTCAACATTTTTAGTGTCTAAAAATGTTTGACAGTCATTTAAATGACTGCCAACCGTTGGGACGTCGTCGCGTCACGCTGTGCTCCAACTAACGGTAGGGAACTCGGTCCGAGACGTCTCCGGACGACACCTCACAAGTGTGGAGAAGATTAGTGTCTTCTAGCGATCCTGACCACTCGCCCGTGAACGGATGGGAGAATGTTGTTCCCCGTGACTTACGTCTGTTGTAACAGAACAAGAAAACGGATTTGGACACCCTGAACCACGATGTGAATGATGGATGTCCCAAGTGAGACGAACGGCGCGCGCGCTCACGGCGCGAGTTCGCGGCCGCCGTCGTATGACGGCGGTTTGCGTTACAGAGCCACTTTGCCGCCGTCAATCTCCGATCGGCGGTCGGCAAGTGGTTAATGATATACTGGAGATATCCTGATAAGCAGAGTGAAGTAAGGTAGCCTGGCGAGTTCTGGCAAGCAGAGTGAACCCTGTAGGTAGTAAGTGTAGCACCAAGTCCCACAGGTTTAGGCAAAAGAACAAGACAATGTTGTCTGCATTCAGTGCCCCTTGTTGTAAGAGGGTAGGCAAGTGCCCGCTCACCAGTCCTAGCGATCTTCTGTGATTAGAAGAGGTGTGAACACTCCACAGCAGGCCTCTGCAGAGCCTGGCTCAAGGGATGGCAATCAACCTCGTGTCGCACTGCGCTGCTGCAGGGTTGCCAACCGTCAGTAAATTTACTGACAGTTTGTAAAAATCTGTGATTTTTACAACTGTCTATAAATATCAGGGTCTGATAATTTGTCATGCTGCGCTGACTTTTTCAGTGTAAATCAGGCAAATTACTTGATATGGGTATTGTCCGTGTTTCCATGTTGTGCTTAAATATTAATTGTCTTTTAATAGGAGTTCTATTATTTTTCAAGTTGCCAGTAAAAAATGTGCTCCGCCAGTAAATGTTTTATATTTTGCCAGTAAAAAACGCTGCTGGAGGTTGGCAACACTGCGCTGCTGCACAGCAGGATCTTGCATGGAGGTGACGAGAGCGGCTTCCAGGCTGCTGCTGGATGACCAGAGGTGGCTGGCAGTTGATACTTATGTAGACACGTGTGATGACTCTCTCTTGTAGCACAGGCCGCGACCCGGCCACAGCACGGTCTGACACCGAGTCACTTGCTTGCAGATCCAGGCCCTCTTCCAGCATTCTCCTCTCCTTCTTCAGCCAGCTGGTACTTGTAGTCCACTATAGTCCAACTTGAATGCAAACCACAGGTCCCAAGATGCTTTGTTTTACTCTGATATTATTCATCCTGCTGGCAGGATGTGATGACAAAGAATCTAAGCTGAACACTAGAGAGTAACAGTCTCACTACAGGAAGCACTGCAAAATGTCTCCTGATAAATCAGGCAATATTATCCAGCTCCTGGCTACAGTTAGTACCTCACAGAGACAGGCCTTAAAGCGTTACTAAACCCAGGTCCCTGCATTCACTATATCTGGTCTCCCACAGTACACAGAACATGGAAATGCAATTATTTTGGTAAACATAAACTACTAAATACCTTTTTCTCATCAGCAGTATATAGCAGTCTTGTGATTTCTACCAGTTCCTGGTGAAGCTTGTTGGAGGAGTTATCATACTGCACTGAGCTGTCCTTATGAGGCTGCAGGGCTCCTGACCCTCTGTCTGGACAGTGCTGATTGGCCCTGTGCTGATCACCTGCACTCTCCCCCCCCCCCCCCAAAAAAAAACCTCTCTAGCAGTAGCAATACACACCAAACTGAGCATGTGCAGCCTCACTCCAAAGGCTCTGTCTTATCCGGACTTGTCCAGGGGACAGTGGAAGAAGAGGATCTGGCCATACAGGATCAAGCAGCCTTTTTACACAATGCAGAGGATCAACCCCTTAGGTTCCACAGTGAGTATAACAAGCATGCTTTACTGCATATACAGACTGATTTTACTGCTGTGGGTTTAGTAACACTTTAAAACAGTTAGCTGGAATAAAATTGTGTTGGATTCAACTTATGCAACTTATTGAAGAGTTAAAGAGGATGTAAACCCAGATTGGGTTTACTTCCTCTGTATTCCCCTGAAGAGTAGATGCATAATGGGCCCATTATGTGTCACTTACCTGCAAACGAAGCCTGCAACGTCCAGCGATGTCCCCTGTGCTGGCCGCATCCATCTTCTGCCCCTCTTCCTTCCGGGGCCGCGATCTCCGGCTCTGTGACTGGACAGAGTCATATGACGTCACTCCAGCATGCGCATGCACGCGGGAGCCGCCAGTCACAGCACGATCACAGTGAAGAAACGGCACGGAGGCCGAAATTACTTCGGCACAGCTAGTACCTCCTGAACCGTGCAGGTTTGGTAGATATGCAGGGCACCTACAGGTAAGCCTTATTATAGACTTACCTGTAGGTTAAAGTGGTTGTCACGAGTCGGATGGTGCCAAGTCATCAGGTGACCATACTGTCCAAACACTCTGGGTCCAAGGAGGTATGTCAATGCCCACAGCAGCATTTGCACACCCATTTTATACCCAAAAAAATGTGGAGATAGGCATTAAGCAGTAAAATATTTGTCACTAGCTCACACAGTATGACATAGCTTTTACTCCTATATTTTTGATTTATGTACTCTGGAAACCAGAGATTATTTGAAATCTCATTACAATAGTGTCTGGCTACAGAATGACTGGTAGAATTTACAAGCAAAGTGAATTTTGGATGCTTTTAGCTGCCAACGTTGAAGGAACTCTTGAGAAAGAAGTCATGAAGCTCAATGAAATAAAAGGCATGATGGAAATTAATTTAGCTACTTCATCTGTAAATTCTCTTTAGATAATGTCCATTTATCACCAAGAAGAATGACACTCCGCTTAATCAGAACTCCGTGACTAAAAGCCTGGGCTGCAAATGCTTTCCCGAATCACTGGGTGGATACCTGGTAATTAGAAAAGTGCTCATCGCCAAACCAAAAGAAGCTATTTTTAAACTATTTCTGCCTTCCTTTGTATATGTAATAAATCTTATATTTCCCCTCTTAATGTAATTTCTGTGTTTGATACAGTTGGATGACCATCCCATACTATTCTACAGCCTGTCCTGCTCTACTCTATACTATGACCTATCCTATATCTTATCCTCCATTCCATTAATACTACAGGAATTTACATTATATAACTCAAACTATTTATGCAGAGCTTAATGCGATATTAACCACTTCAGCCCCGGAAAGTTTTACCGCCTCCCTGACCAGAGCAGTTTTTGAGATTCGGCACTGCGTCGCTTTAACTGACAATTGCGCAGTCGTGCGACGTTGTACCCAAACAAAATTTGCGTCCTTTTTTCCCACAAATAGAGCTTTCTTTTGGTGGTATTTGATCCCCTCTCCATCATTTCTGATCGCCGCTATAAACAAAAAAAGAGCGACAATTTTGCAAAGAAAAACAGTTTTTCTTACTTTTTGCTAAAATCCAAATCCAAAAAAAAAACATTTTTTCATCGGTTTTGGCCGATTTATATTCTTCCTCATATTTGTGATAAAAAAAATCGCAATCGGCGTTTATTGATTGGTTTGCGCAAAAGTAGCCGTGTTTACAGATGGTGAGAATTCATTTCTGGGGTTTTTATTTTATTTTTATTTTTTACTAGTAATAGCGGCGACCTGCGATTTTTAGCGGTACTGTGATATTGCGGCTGACATGTCGGATATTTTTGACACTTTTTTGGGACCAATGACATCTATTCAGCGATCAGAAATTTAAATGTCCACTGATTACTGTATAAATGTCATTGGCAGTGAAGGGGTTAACCTGGGGAGGGAGAGCTAGGGGTTAACTGTGTTCCCTGGGCGTGTTCTAACTGTTGGGGGGGGGGCTGGGCTACCATGGGCATAAGAGATCTAACTAATCCAAGTGACAGGGATCAGTAGATCTCCTATGACTGCACTGAGGGAGCGGGGAACCGCCGTGTTTACATCGACGGTTCCCCGCTCTTTGGCTGTGGCCGCTCATCGCGGCTCGCCAGCGGAAATCGGGACTGCCCAAGCCACGGGCACACTCCTCCGGAGTGCGGTCCCCTTGTGGCCACCCGCAGATCGCCGCCTTTTTACAGCGATTCGCGGTAGCTGTCCACACTGCCGTAGTAAATATACTGCGCGCGGTGTGGAACTGGTTAAACCCAAAACCAAAACGTATTTTAATGCAGTTTACCAATCATTAGATGTGGTGGCTGCATTTCTTTTTTTATTATATTTCCCCATCTGTTTTCATCTGGTGATCTGGCCAGTAACTCTGGATGAAGAAGCACAGGGGGTATCTTTGGACAGCTGCATTGTCAGTCTGGGGAGGAAGAGATTGTTAAATGAGTTGTAAAATTAGAAGGTTTTTTATCTTAATGCATTCTATGCATTAAGATAAAACGCCTTATGTGTGCAGCAACCCCCCTCAGCCCCTCTAATACTTACCTGAGCCCAGTGGTAGCTGGTGCTCAATATTTTTTTTGGGGGGGGTGGGGGCAAACAAACCTGGCCCCTTCACCCAGGGTCAGGACAAGGGGTGGGCAGGAGGGGGCGGCTGCCCTGGGCACTGTAGTATCATGTGAGGTGGGGGTGCGCTGCATGGAGAGCTCCTACCTACAAGCTGGCAGGAGTGCTGGAAGAGGGGGAATTTTTATTTAAGAAAAATGTATGCTAAGTGTGCAGATTGGTGCTCAAAGGTTTTTGGAGGGGAGGGAGCGGAGCTTTTGCTGACACATAATGCTCAAACATTTTGAGGAGGGGGCGCCGTTTGGCATCTTTGCCCTTGGCGCTAGATGACGTTGTCCCAGCACTGCCTTTACCCCTCCTACAGGGAAGACGGATGGGAAGGCAGCGATCAGTGGCCTTACCTTAGAAGGACAATGACGAGGTGGTTTTGGATCCGGGGTAGAGCTCTTGGAAGCTTAAAGAAGCTGTTGCTGCCCCTCCATCCCTCCACCTGCTGCTCCTCGCTCCATCTTGCCAAGAGAAGAGCCGGGGCCGTTGCTTCTCCCCCCGGCCGAACAGGCGTTGCTTCTCCTCCTAAGTCCCAAGATTCCCTGGCCAATCGGGTCTCAGGACCCGCTTCCTGATTGGCTGGGAAGAGAAGCAGGAAGACATTAGCGAATATTAATTTAGTAATGTCACACAACTGGGTGGGCTCAGGGCGCAGTGCTCTGCTCCCTGAGCCCAACCTTTTTTGAAGCCAATTAGAGCCTCAGGCTATAATCACGTGCTTCAAAAAAAAAAAAAAAAAACATTGAAATCCATGCTTCCAGCGCCCTGCATGTAGATTAGGGGCTGGGTGCAGGGATTAGGGGGGTGGCGCCCCTGTGCCACTAATGGAGCGGCCGTCACACCGTGAGCCGTATCTCTACCCTGCAATGTCCATAAGTGCTTTAGCCGTCCAGATTGTCCTCCTGATTGTCTGAGACACAGCAGCAGTGCCATTGGCTTCCGCTGCTGTCAATTAAACTCAGTTAGCCAATCAGGAGAGAGAGGGGGCGGAGCCAAACCACAGCTCTGTTTCTGAATGGATACACGCTCAGGTGCCCCCCATAGCAAGCTGCTTGCTGTGGGGGCATTCAACAGTAGGGTGGAGCTCCTACCAAGGAACAGAGAAGAGGAGGATCTGGGCTGCCCTGTGCAAATCCACTGCACAGAGCAGGTAAGTGTAACATGTTGGTTATAACTTATTTTTATAGAAAAAATGAGATTTTACAATCACTATAATTGTACTAGCAGATTTAGATACACAAGAAATTGAAGCCAATCTCCAGCTCACACTTTATATTCAGTTACTGCAAAGAGTTTGTTTTTTTATCCTTTTGGGATAAAGGTTTTATATGAATAAATAAAATCTGATCAATCATTTTAATCTTCCCTGCCAGTGTTACGTGGTTTGTCTCATCCATGTAAATTAGAACATTCTGCTGGAGAGCTTGAGCTTGTAATAAAATAAACAGACTTACTGGCCAGATCACCAGATGAAAATAGATGAAAGAAAGCCTAAAAAAAGAAAACAAATGGGCAGAGAAAGGACAAGCATACCAGGGATAAGTTCTTCTCTCTGTTACTCTGCTTTCTCCTCCTATCAGCATGTTGTTTGTCAGCACGTGAACTGATTGACTCCTTGTACTGCTTCTCCCTTTCCATCTTTGAGCTCTGCTGTACAAGTCAAAGTCAAATTCAGGTAATTGCACTTCATTTATAAAATAAGGTAAATGATTTATTAATGAATATAAACAGTCATTACTTGGCGTCTTTTACATCCATCTATCTATCACAGTGTGTCGTCAAAAAAATGAACACATGGTTCCACACCAAAAGCATGAACATCTTAAGTTGGGGCTTGATTAATATACAAAACTAGACAATACCACCATGTGTGACTACAGCAGAGGATAGGAGATGTAAAGAATTTGTAAATTCCAACTATTTCATCAAGGAATTCTCATTAAAGAGGATTGCAAATTCAATATAAAAATTATACTTTATATACACTGTATCACCAAAAGTATTGGGACACCTGCATTTACAGGCACATGAAGTTTAATGGCTTCCCGGTCTTAGTCTGTAGGGTTCAATATTGAGTTGGCCCACCCTTTGCAGCTATAACAGCTTCAACTCTTCTGGGAAGGCTGTCCACAAGGTTTAGGAGTGTCTATGGGAATGTTTGACCATTCTTCCAGAAGAGCATTTGTGAGGTCAGGCACCGATGTTGGACGAGAAGGCCTGGCTCGCAGTCTCTACTTTAATTCATCTCAAAGGTATGCGATCGGGTTGAGGTGAGGACTCTGTGCAGGCCAGTCAAGTACCTCCACCCCAAACTTACTCATCCATGTCTTTATGAACCTTGCTTTGTGCACTGGTGCCCAGTCATGTTGGAACAGGAAGAGGCCATCCCCAAACTGTTCCCACAAAGTTGGGAGCATGAAATTGTCCAAAATGTCTTGGTATGCTGACACCTTAAGAGTTCCCTTCACTGGAATTAAGGGGCCAAATCCAACCCCTGAATAACAACCCCACACCATAATCCCTCCTCCACTAAATGATTTGGACCAGAGCACAAAGCAAGGTCCATAAGGACATGGCTGAGCGAGTTAGGGGTGGAGGAACTTGACTGGCCTGCACAGAATCCTGACCTCCACCCAATAGAGCACATTTGGGATGAATTAAAGCAGAGACTGGGGAATCTGGGGAAGGTCTCTTTTCTCTCACCGTGGAGTGCCGCACGGAGGCTGGGTATACGACAGCTGTCCTTGGACATTATGAGTGGGACCTTGATCAAGGACTCCAGGCATGTGCTCCCCCGTTTTTGGTGTCATTGGGAGGAATTGTGCCTCATTGTTGATGTTGTTGGTAGGAATTGTGCCCCATTGTTGGTTTCATTGGACAGAATTGTGCCCTTCATTGGTGTCAGTGAATAAAATAGTGCCCCAAGGGCTGGATAAAAGCAAGCAAAGGGCCACATCTGGCCCCTGGCCGCAGTTTGGAGATCACTGGTCTAGAACATTCAAACTTCAAACTCTGTTTCATATAATTGTTCCTCAAGACATGAAGGTGGTCCTCCTTCACCACACAATTCCAGGCCTTCATTCATGCCAACAGATATTGGCAAACAATTTCTAAAGCCTGGAAGAAGTCCACAGTCCCTTTTCAAGAAGTCAAAGAACATATGAATTGCATCCACCTAGGTACGTATGATTCTCAAAAAAAAATCCCTTACTTCTCCTTTAATGATTCATGACCTACATTTCTTTTCAATCTTTTTATTTGTATAAAGTCAAATAACATGGCATACATTCCAATTCAAGGTATACATTGTGGTATACAGTATAGTTGAGTAAGATACAGATGAAATATCAGGCAGTTACAAAGAAAAAATAGGTGTTTCATACTCGAAAAACTTGTGAGAACCTATAGTCTTCAAATTGTCAATGAACAGAAAACATTAAATCGACTGTATAACTTGCATGATATTTTAGCTTTGAGTAACTGTGGGTAGGTGAAGCTAGGTCATGCTTTAATATTTAACCAATGGTATTAACCAAATTGAACAGATCTAAATTAAGGAGGAGATGAGAAGTAAAGGAAGAATAGAGAGAAAAAGAAAGGAAGGAGGGGTGGTGGGCCCAAGGGTGTCCAGGGGTATCTTATAACGTATTAAGGGAAAGTCTTAAGGTTCCATGAGTGTTTCGTCAAATTCAGGGGGGAGGAAATGGTCTATCCATGGCTGCCAAATTCTGAGGAACTTGGGGATTTTATCCAGTATTATGGCTTCTATTTTGCTATGGATCATGGCCTGTGTTATTCTATTCTTGTTTTTTACAATGCAAAGTTTGGGGGGACTTACAAGCCCGCGCAATAGTTTACTTGGCTGCCGTCATGATTTGTTAAAATTAGGTTGAATTTTCTTTGGTAAAATCTTTATTATTATAGTTCAGTAGAGCCAAGGAGGGATCTGGGTCCAGTTTTGTGTTAGTTAGCCTTGAAACAATACTAAATATTTTAATCCAAAATTTCTGTACTATCGGGCAAGTCCACCAAATATGTAGGTGGGTGCCCACCTGTCCACATGCGCGGATACACAGAGGGGAGCACCTAGGTAGAAATTTAGAAATCCTAGCCGGGACCAGGTACCACCTCATTAGAATTTTGTAGTTGGTTTCGAGCTCTAAGATATTTTGGGAAGAAGAGTTAGTGGTCTCCCAGATGTTATCCCAATCCTCTTATTCTAGATCTATTTCTAGGTCCCTAGACCATTGTTCTGCATATGAAGGAATACCCAGAGGTGGGGACATTAATTGGTTATATATTTGTGAAATTATACCCGGGGCATGTGGGTCTGAGTCACATATACCTTTGTAGAAAGTTAAGCTTGTGAGTGATGAATGGGCACGCGTCACATTCTGAAAAAAATGGACTATCTGAAGATAACGAAAATATTCCCTAGGCGGGAGCTGAAGCTGCTCTTTCAGAGTATTATAGGATTTAAGTCTGTCATTAGTCGCAAAATCAAGTATACAGGTCATACCTAATTGGGACCATAATTGGAATGATGTTGGGTCAGAATAGGCTGGGTAGAATCTAGGGTGATGTAAGAAAGAAAGTAAAGGAGTAAATGGATCTCGTAGCTTATCCCATAGTGACAGGGAGTGTTGGGTTATTGGGTTAGACAAAGGGCCTCGGTCGGAGCCGGTCATCTACATCAGATTAGATATTAATAATGGGTGCGAGTTGGTTGCTTCTAAGGCTACCCATATTGGTGATTCTACTGTAGTATGATATAGAGTGGTTTGAGCTAGCTGGGCAGCCTGATAATATCTAAGGAAGTTGGGGACTCCCAAGCCTCCGCAGAGTGTATTTCGTAGAAGTGTGGATCGCTGTACTCGGTTTTACATTGCCCCATATATATTTATATATTTATATACACATTTCTGGAGAACCCGAAAATAATAAGATGAGATCGTAATTGGGAGAACTCTAAAAAGATACAATAATTTGGGTAGTAAAGTAATTTTAACCGTCGTAATACGACTGAACCAAGAAACACAGAGCAGTTGCCATAAAGTTAACAAGGAAGAAATTTGTGATAGCATGGGGAGGTAGATGGCCTGGTAGAGATCCGAAGGGTTCGTGGTTAGTTTGATTCCCAGGTATGGGATGGAGGAGGACGACCATTGAAAGTGAAAGGTGTCTTTAAGGTGGTTGAATTCTTCCTGTGGCAGGGACATATTGAGAGCCTTCGACTTGACTTCCAACCCAAATACCAAAGCAAATCTATCTAATACTTTTAATAGATTGGGGAGCGTTGTACGTGGGGAGGTAACAGTCAACAGAGCGTCACCCGCAAATAGGCATATCTTATGCTGATTGGAGGCAATTTCCAGGCCTTTTATATCGGAATTTGTTCTCATCAAAATCGCCAAGGGCTCGGTCATCAGAGCAAAATTAGGAGGGAGAGTGGACACCCCTGCCTGGCGCATCGTTGAATTGGAAATCGTTCTGAAGGAAATCCTGCATATTTACCATAAGCCTGCGGGTGGTCATATAGATTCATTGCAAAAAATTTGGGCCAAACCCCCAACGTTGAAGGATAAAGTGCAAATAGGACCAGGAGACGGTATTGAATGCCTTACTGATATCTAAAGAAAGGAGGTGTAGGGGTATATTACGGGCATTCGCTAAATGTTGTAATAAGACCACTCTTCTGATGTTGTCACTGGCCTGACGTCTTGGGATAAACCCAACCTGGTCCTTATGCTCTAGTCCTCCAATTATCGGGTTATGCCTAAGTGCCAGAATGTTAGCTAATAACTTAATATCCAAGTTAAGCAATGAAATAGGTCTATAATTGGACCATACTGTGGTATCTGTGTTAGGTTTTGGTATCATGGATATAAAATCTGTGTGACCCGGCCAAAAGAGTGTTGCTTTAGAAGAGCATTAAAAGCGTTTAACCATAACAAACTCCTAATTTACTCTTGCAACTAACAAAACTCACATCCCCTATCTGAGTCCTTATAATGCAGTTACAATAGACATCTTACTTCCCGCCTTATACACCCCAACCCCCCCTCCTCCCCCCCTCGCTCTCCTCCCTCCTGCCACAACACCCGATTGCGCTGGTCGCAAGAGGGGGACAGGAAGGTTAAAAGAGCAGAAATAAAACCCAATCTACAGATACAAGACACAGAAACCATCAAGCATGCATTATAAACCTTTTACTTTTACCCCACCCTTTCTGCTTCTAACGTCCATACATCAAATTAACCACAGCTAACCCTATATCCAAAGAGTACTACTAAATGTTCATTTATTCATTTGTCGGTGCCTAGGATTCGACAATTGCCTCATTCTCCTACATCTAGACAACTCCCCAAAAGCACTATTTACTATTTTACGATAGCTTATGTAAACAAAATGTTATATCCACATCTATTGTTAACTTTTTGGATGTTTTAATACCTTGTAATCTGTGTATCTTTCAATAAAAACTTTTGGAAAAAAAAAAAAAAAAAAAAGCGTTTGCCAACAGAGGGGCGAGCGTGCCTGCACATTTTTTAAAGTAACCGTCTGAGAAGCCGTCAGGGCCCGGGTGTTTATGAGGTTTGAGTGTTTTTATTGCTCTTATAACTTCTTCTACTGTCACTGGACATTCCATCGCCTCACGGTTTGTTTTAGAAAGTGTAGGCATGGATAGATTTTGAAACAGTGAGTTAGATTGTGGTAGAGGGAAGGAGTTCTTAGCTTCATAGAGTTGTGACAGCCTCTTGCGTAATTCAGAGAATTTACTCGTATAGGAATTCTGGTCTATCTTGAGTCTAATAGGTTTACGTGATTGTTCTGGTCTACGTAGGTGTAGAGCTCATGACCTACATTTCACAAAATATGGGAACCGTGGCTTGCTTACACCTTGCCATCTTTGAAGTCTTCTAGTCTTCATTGCCTATAGTTAATTTACCTGATCCTGTGGCCTGAGCCGGTGGGGTATACATTCCATTGTGTGCTCCCCTAGTACTCCCCTCCCGTTCATATAATGTTTACCTCCCTACTCCTTTCTTTTAACCCTCACTTTTCCTGGTCTTTTTCCTCCACCAGTTCTCACTACAATTCCCCTCTTTGCTCCCTTCTCTACTCCTCACCATCTTTACTTGCCTGGACTTATCTGCTTCTACCATGGCTTGGCCTACCCACTGCCCCCGTGCTTCCTATCTGAAAGGTCCCCAGTTGTTTGCACATTCCATCAGATGTTTTAGACCTTGCGTGGGCATGACTGTTATAAACAATAACAATGCACACTGCGCTCTCCGGCCAATGAGGCTATAAATGGGCTAAGGAATAAAGTGATGACAGATGTATGACAGTGAAATTATATATACACTGAATAAACCAACAACTAACACAGTCACAATTAGTCCTTAATTAGTCCCTGGTATTACTGCCCTTTCCTCCTTTTTTTGCAGATATATAACTTTTCTACATATATATAACTTTTCTACATATATATAACTTTTTTACATATATAGAATTTTTCTGATAATATTGCAACAAATCTCTTTTTTCCTTCCCCACCCCTCCGTAGTCCTGTGAGGTGTACATATACATATGTGTATATATATATGTATGTGTATATATGTGTTCTTTATTGGGACATTGGGTACGTTATGTTAGATTCTCGATAATATTCTCAATTTCAATTTATTTATTTTTTTTCTTCCAATTTTACTGTTTCCCTCATTTGGTCAAACCCCCCTCCCCCCTCCTTTTTTAAGATACTTGTACATATACATGTATTCAGAGAATCACTCAATTCTCACATATTGCATATGGTTTAGATATATTTAGGGACATATCCCTTGTTTTATCGATGAGGCAATTTCCTCGTTATATTGATTTTTTATTCCCCATAAGGCAGTGGTTCTCAACTCCGGTCCTCGGGACCCACCAACAGGCCAGATTTTAAGTATTACCTTGGGGAGATACAGACTAGAATACTGCAATCACTGAGCAGCAAATGATATCACCTGTGATGTATTTCAGTTATCCTGCAAACCTGGCCTGTTGGGGGGTCCCGAGGATCGGAGTTGAGAACCACTGCCATAAGGGGTTTTTAATCTTCATTCTAATGTCTATTATGCTCGTTATTTAAATTTAATTTTAATTTTATTAATTCTATTATGTTTATTTTTGTTTTCATATTTAATTTTATTTTTATTTTTATTTATATTTATTTTCATTTTTATTTTTATATTTAATTTTATTATTTATTTTTTTTATTATTATTTTCTAATTTATTTTTGATTATTAGTTTCATTGATTTATATGGTTGCTATATTGCTCTTTATGGCACCTTTCAGTGTACTGCTTCCGCCCCCCCCCCCCTTACTGTGTGACTAGTATGTTTCAGGTAAGCCGCTTTGTTTGGATACACAGCCTTGCCCACACTTGCCATTACCTGTTATATAAGTTGCCCCCATCCTTCATGGCCCCACCTATGCCTGACGAAGGACCACGGATGATCCGAACGCACGCATTCCCCGCTCCTAGGCACCCGGAAGTGACGTCTTCATCCTCCAGCTCTGCCTTCGTTTGGTGTTCTGATTCCCCGTACACGCTGGAGGCCACCAGCGCGCCCAGCTCCGGCATCCACGAGTTGACTGCAGCTGTGTTCGTCCTCGGGTCCAAGTGGATGACCCCACACTACACCCCTGCCTGTTGTCATCTATCCTTGTGAGTGTATCACATATTGCTTTTAAATGGTGGATAAACTGCACTTAGAGGCGCTGCTTTTTTGTTCTCTCATCCATGACTGTTGTTATACCTCCTGAAATACTAATAAAAATGACTGAAACATAGAATATTATACTTCTATTTGTCAAGCATGAATTCTCTGAAAGCGGTATTAAACTCCATATTTTTTTTTTTAAGTGGGCCCTGTCGCCATAATGTGCTAGCATGCACTGCATATGAGCACATTATGGCAGACTTATCCGTAAAATTAAACCCTCCAGCACTGAGCTGTCACCGTTCTTGGTGCCTCCAACTTCCATCTTCATACCAGGTTCGCTCTCACTGGCCATTTGAATGGCCAGGCTGCTCACAGGAGTCACCATTATGGCACACCATTCTATGGTACTGATTTAGATGGATATGAAGGTACCTACAGGTAATTCCTATGATATACTTTAGTATAAGGCATAGTTAAAAAGTTGAGTTAAAGTGATTGTAAACTTATAATGTTTTTATTTTATTTTATGTTATACTTATGTAGCGCCCCCATAGTGAATAGGTGCTTAGGTGATAGATTTTTGCTAGGAGAGGCAAATTTAGTCAGGCCTGACTGTTGTGCAGGCCTGAATGTTTTGATTTGGGCAGTGGAGAGGCCCAGAAAGAACTGGATACTGCAGGAAGGAACATCCCTTGGTTACCCCTCCCCTTTGGGTCCAGAAGGTTCCGGAAAAAGGGAATGGAAATGGAGGTGGGACTTTCTGAGGTATGTTAAGGAGCCCTGACCCATACCCAACCTGAAATTGCAGGGGGCAGGCCTTTTTAAATACTGTGGTCTGCCCAGCTGGGGGAGGGGAGTGTCGGGTGGAAGAGTGGAGATGTAGCAGAGGTTGCGGAGGCCTCACCTGGGAGTCCCCAGTCTGAGGGGGGGGTGACCTTGAGGCCTGGGTGCTCGAGTGCAGCCAGGAGGAGAGAGAGATCCTGAAGCAGCACAAGGGAGCAGGAGAGCAACAGAGAGGCTACAGGAAAGGCTCTTTAAAGGATCCACTGGTGTTGGTTCTGGGAGCTGGAGAAAAGGACTGGAGCAGGCTGGGTGGATACAGTGGACAGTCTGTGGAGGTCAGAGGAGCCAGTCCAGGGAGCAGTGTCACTTGTCAGTGGAGTAGTCCATCAAAACCCTGCTAGCACATTTGTACTCAGCTACACTTTAAGGGCCTATGGCCCTTGCCTGTAATGGGTGGTCCGGAGGTCCTGCCATCAACAACGCAGGCCTCACCATGTGCTAGCTAGGGGGGAGGAAGATGTAATGGAGGTCTGATAAATATCCCTTCAGGCCTCACCGTGAAGAAGCAAGTGTGGTGTAGGAGAGAAGTGAAGGAGAATAATGTTCAGCAAGTGTCAGTGCTGGAGGAAGAAGGAGAGTATAGACAGAGGTGTATATAGACGGTCCAGTTTCTTGATTCTCTGGGCATCCCACAGTCATCCCTACCCCATCCAAGTTTATTCCCCTAACAAATAACAAAAAAAACCAAAGTACCGGCCTGTTCAAAGACTACGGATGAAATGACAAATGTGTGATTGAGGGAAGAGTGACAGGTGAACCACATCAACTAGCCACCCCCATTGGCTACGCTTACCTGCTCTATGAAATGAAATGTAAACATATAAATGGCGCCAACTATAAAAAAATGTACTTGTGTATTATGAAACAGCTGCCCTTTTAAGTGTAAAATACACTGGAATAAAGAATCAATAATAAAGTGAGGTGCTATTCACGTCAACTAATATATGTGTATGGTGAATTCTGTATGGTGTGCTCTATTGTGTCAAATCTCTAAACACTTAAATTCATTCCTTACTAGGATACAAGAAAATCCCCTGACAAAGTTGCATATAGCATTGCAAAATACACAAAAAAAAAAAAATAAATAATGCAAATAAAACAGTGAAAAAAATGTGTAAAAAAATGTTAGGTATGCAAAAATGAAAGTAGAAAAAGTACGAAGTTCTTCAATAAAGTCCAGTGGTTCTAGAAATATACACTTATTCCCATCCACCGTGCTTGTGTATAGATCATCTTGAAAAATAAACCAGTGCTCCACCACTTGTGATAATGCAGATGGCAATTGCCAGAGCCCTATGGTCACAGGGACCAATACAACCTTAGTATTAAACCAGTGGGACCAGATGTAGTAAGTCAATCCTCCTCCTGTAACAACCGCATACTCCTCCAATATGTATATTCTCCCATCAAATGGTTAGTATCAATCACCAAAAGAGAAATGACAGAATAATTGTGCAATACCGTTTATTGCACACTGGACGTTAAAAAAAGTTCTAAAAACGTCAGTAGCTTTGTAGTGAGTTTTTAGTTTTTTATCAGCGTAATGCACTTTTGAGCATTTTTGAGCGTCAGCGTTTTTGAGCTTTTTTTTTTCTTTTTTCAATGGATCAAAAACGTCCAAAAATGCTGGTGAGCCACGTTTTTGGGTGTTTATGTGCGTCTTTAAGCTTTCATCGTTTTTGTGCTCAGAAAAGCGACTCTCTAACAGTGTAAATTTGCTATCTTTTCAAAATAACTCAACACACAACCATTAATGTCTAAACCACCGGCAACAAAAGTGGGTACACCCCTAAGTGAAAATGTCCAAACTGGGCCCAAAGTGTCTATATTTTGTGTGGGCACCATTATTTTCCCGCACTGCTTTAACCCTCTTTCGCATGGAGTTCACCAAAGCTTCACAGGTCGCCACTGCAGTTCTCTTCCCCTCCTCCATGACGACATCATAGAGCTGGTGGATGTTAGAGAACTTGCGCTCCTCCACCTTTCCGTTTGAGGATGCCCCAAAGATGCTCAATAGAGTTTAGGTCTGGAGACATGCTTGGCCAGTCCATCACCTTTACCCTCAGCTTCTTTAGCAAGGCAGTGGTTTGTCTTGGAGGTGTGTTTGGGGTCGTTATCATGTTGGAATACTGCCCTGCGGCCCAGTCTCCGAAAGAAGTGGATCATGCTCTGCTTCAATATGCCACAGTACATGTTGGTATTCATGGTTCCATCAATGAACTATAACTCCCCAGCGCTGGCAACACTCATGCAGCCCCAGACTATGTCACTACCACCACTATGCTTGACTGTAGGCAAGACACACTTGTCTTTGTACTCCTCACCTGGTTGCCACCACACGCTTGACACCATCTGAACCAAATAAGTTTATCTTGGTCTCATCAGACTACAGGACATGGTTCCAGTAATCCATGTCCTTAGTCTGCTTGTCTTCAGCAAACTGTTTCTGGGCTTTCTTGTGCATCATCTTTAGAAGAGGCTTCCTCCTGGGACGTCAGCCATGCAGACCAATTTGATGCAGTGTGCGGCATATGGTCTGAGCACTGACAGGCTGACCCCCCCCACCCCTTCCACCTCTGCAGCAATGCTGGCAGCACTCATACGTCTATTTCCCAAGGACAACCTCTGGATATGACGCTGAGCACGTGCACTCAACTTCTCTGGCTGACCACGGCGAGGCCTGTTCTGAGTGAAACCTGTCCTGTTCAACTGCTGTATAGTCTTGGCCAC
>BLSH010020530.1:289412-309739 GCA_018402905.1 Glandirana rugosa
CCCCCAACACAAATCCTTCCAAATCACCATTTCTGGCACACACCCCTAATTTCCCCTCCTGGAACAATTCTTATTTGCTACCACTCTCCAAATTCCCCCTCTCAACACAAATCTCTCCCATCCCCTTGCAGTGCCCCCCCACACCTCACATGATTCTACAGGGCAGCCGTCCCTTCTGCTCACCCCTTGTCCTGGTCCTGGTTGGTAAGGTTAAATAAAGACACCAGTCTATCCTGTTCAACCTGTGTGGTGTGTGTGTGAGTTTATGTTAAAGTGATTGTAAAGGCTTTTTAAAAAAACAAACATGTTATACTCACCTCCTCTGTGCAGCAGTTTTGCACATAGTGGCCCCTAACCCCTTCTTCTGGGGTCCTCCAGCGGAGCTCCAGGCTCCTCCTCTTCTCGAGTGACCACCACGCTTCCCTGGGGTCACCCGTGCAGGCACGCTCCCGAGCCCTGCTGTTGTGTGTATTCACACAAACAAAGGGACTCGGCCCCACCCCCCCCCCCAACTCTTGGGTCACTGGACTTGATTGACAGCATCGGGAGCCAATGGCTCCCCAGCTATCAATCCAGCCAATGAGAACTGGAGCAGCTCGAGTGAGCTGTGAGGCTCGTATCTGCCGCGGGACCTTCGGTCTCACTTAAGTAAAGGGGGATCGGGGGGGCTGCTGCATGTGAAAAGGTTTTTTTTACCTTAATACATTGAATGCATTAAGGTGGGAAACCTTGAGGCTGGGCTCACACCTATGCGAATTAGATGCGGCTTACACTGCATCCAATTCTCATGACACTTGAAAACACATTGTTTTCAATGTGTCAGGTTCACATAGGTGCGGTGCATTTGCACTCCGCACAATGCGGTGCGAATTCCTAGCCTATTAAGTTCAATGGGAATGCATCTAACACGGAGATGTGTTCCGCACTGAACGGAGATATTTTCCCCTGCTCGCGGCCCCTCCCTCCCCCGTAGCTGCTGCGCTATGAGAATGGACAGGAGCCGCCAAACGGCAGCTCCGCCCCTTCTCGGCAGCAGACAGGCTGGAATTCGTACCGGGCTGGTATGAATCCAGCCTGAGGGTTTTCAACCACTTTAATAATAAATCTCATAACCCTGTATGTTGTGATCATTAAGATGCCCATCTGGCATCTGTGTTGGGCCGCATTGATAGCCATCTTCGGCTGCAGGTTGCCCCCACCCCCCCCCCCCCAATTTAACAGATCATGAAGTGCCAAAACAGCTATCCAAATAGCTTTAGATGCACCTTAGAAGGTGAAGGAGAAGTGGAAAACTAGCAATAATGAGTTAAGCCCCGTACACACGGTTCGACGACCGCATACAACAGGTCGTACTCACGACCGTTGTATGCAAAATCGATCGTTCATATGCACGATTTGAACAGCCGACATACGACGGTCGTACAAGGGAGTTGTATGAGCAGACTAGAAAACTTGGTCGTACCAACAAGCTCTCATACGACCGTTGTATCGTGTGTACAGAGCAGTTGGTACAACAAAGTTGTATTGTGCAAAACACGCATGCTCAGGAATGGCTGGATGCTAATTACATGCACCTGAACGTTCTTTCCCCGGTCGTACGATCGTGTAGTGCAGTCAGTATGCTGCATACAACAGCCAACATACAATTCGATGCGATCGTACGTGCGTACTGTATGAGGCATTATACACACATGGCCGGTCATAATGATGGTACAAGTTTCCGAATTTTACCTGAAAAAAAACAGGCATCAAAAAAAACATAACTAAGCCTTTGGCTTTCTCAATATTATTTGCATTCTGTGAAAACAACAGAAGCTACATAGTAATTAGCTCTTCTTCACACTAAGAATGTAACGCATTGATAAAAATAAACCGTCTTTACAGCGGTCACTTCACATAAATCTCGCTAGTTGTGGTTGTTATTTTTTCATGAAATAAACAGCACATGAAAGTGGAAAAAAAAAAACCAAGTCACAATGACATTTTGCGGAATGATTAATTCTCTCTGCGCTCATCGTACAGTGATGATTATCTGCTACCAAATGAATGCGCGCTTTATACGGGAGGCCAGGAACCCTGATCTGAGATACAGAGAGGGCTCCCAGATTATCTTGTATGAATGGGAGATTATTATGTATCAAGCATGGAATGCCTGCTGGGAACAAAAAAAATAATGGTATTTGATGCAATGGGCTCATTGCATGAATGTCCAGAAAATGGAATGGGGTTCCTGCTTCTAATTGCCACTCCACTTTGGTGCTGATTAGTAGAAATAAGGGAATCTTAGAGAATCCACTCTGGCGCCAGTTTGGTGAAGCGTAGGCTAGGATTTAATTCTCTGGAAAAATAGTTGCTCTAATTCAATGTTTTTTACTGTAATAAGGAGTGACTGTTTACAGTGGAGAGTGGATAGCGCTATCTGATTTCCTTTACAGTGCAGAAGGTATTCACAGGGGTTCACTTTTTCCACATTTTGTTATATTACACCCTTAGGCCTCATACACACGGGCGTATCTTTAAGGCCTCATACACACGGACGTTTTTTGACTCCGGCGTTATCTGGCGTTTTTTGCAGCTCTCCATGTTAGTCAATGGCCCCATAAAAACGCCGACGTTTTTGAGCTGCAGATGGTGTCGGCGTTAGTGAGCTGAAACTAGAACCCATGGCCAGTGCGTTCTGAGGCTGTAACGTTTTGGCATTTTTTGACGCCGATGCCACAATATGCCAACAAACGACAACAAACGCGTTTTCTGGCGTTTTTTGACGCTGCTGTTTTTACATTGAAAAATAGCAGAGGGATGATTTTTTTTAAAAAACGCCTATTGACGCCGACGCCCACTAACGCTCAAAAACGCTGATGCATAATGCCGAAAAACGCCGATTTTTTTCCTTGACGTCGGGCCCGACGTTTTGTTTATCTATTTAGAAACGTCTGTGTGTATGAGGCCTAAAAATAAACAAAACATCGGGCCCAACGTCAAGGAAAAAAATCGGCGTTTTTCGGCGTTATGCATCGGCGTTAGTGAGCGTCGGCGTCAATAGGCATTTTTTAAAAAAAATCATCCCTCTTCTATTTTTCAACCTAAAAACGTCGGCGTCAAAAAACGCCGGAAAACGCCGGTACAATATTAGTTGGCATTTGTTGGCGTTTTGCGGCGTCGGCGTCAAAAAATGCCAAAACGTTACAGCCTCAGAACGCGATGGCCGTGGGTTCTAGTTTCAGCTCACTAACGCCAACACCATCTACAGCTCAAAAACGCCAACGTTTTTATGGGGCCATTGACTAACATGGAGAGCTGCAAAAAACGCCAGAAAACGCTGGCGTCAAAAAACGTCCGTGTGTATGAGGCCTTATTCCAAAATTGATTCAATTTATTATTTTCCTCAAAATTCTACAAACAATACCCCATAATGACAACGTGAAAGAAGTTTGTTTGAAATCTTTGCAAATGTATTAAAAATAAAAAACTAAAAAAAAAAAATCCCATGTACATAAATATTCACAGCCTTTGCTCAATACTTTGTTGCTGCACCTTTGGCACCAATTACAGCCTCAAGTCTTTTTGAGTATGATGCTACAAGCTTGGCACACCTACTTTTGGGCAGTTTCTCTGATTTGTCTTTGCAGGACCTCTCAAGGTCCATCATGGGGAGTGTACGTACACAGCCATTTTCACATTTCTCCAGAGATCAGTGGCGGCTGGTGAAGTTTTAGGATGAGGGGGGCACCAAGCCCCACCCTTCCTTTTGACCCCTCCCACTTATAATAAGCCCCACCCATTATAGAATCCACCCACTCCGTCCCCTGTATTCCACATATTATGTCAGGAATACACAGCTCATCATCACAGGGCACAGTATACAGCTCAACATCACAGGGCACAGTACACAGCTCATCATCACAGGGCACAGTATACAGCTCAGCATCACAGGACACAGTACACAGCTCATCATCACAGGGCACAGTATACAGCTCAGCATCACAGGACACAGTATACAGCTCAGCATCACAGGACACAGTATACAGCTCAGCATCACAGGGCACAGTACACAGCTCATCATCACAGGGCACAGTATACAGCTCAGCATCACAGGGCACAGTACACAGCTCATCATCACAGGGCACAGTATACAGCTCAGCATCACAGGACACAGTATACAGCTCAGCATCACAGGACACAGTATACAGCTCAGCATCACAGGACACAGTATACAGCTCAGCATCATAGGGCACAGTATACAGCCCCAGCATCACAGGACACAGTATACAGCTCAGCATCATAGGGCACAGTATACAGCCCCAGCATCACAAGACACAGTATACAGCTCAGCATCACAGGACACAGTATACAGCTCAGCATCATAGGGCACAGTATACAGCTCAGCATCACAGGTGGGGGTAAATTGCAGCCAATATCACAGGTGGGGTAAATTGCAGCCAATATCACAGCAGGAGGTAAATTGCAGCCAGTATCACAGGTGGGGGCAATTATGCAGCCAATAACACAGGTGGGGGCAGTTATGCAGTCAATAACACAGGTGGGGGCAGTTATGCAGCCAATAACACAGGTGGGGGCAGTTATGCAGCCAGTAACACTGGTGGGGGCAGTTTTGCAGCCAGTGACACAGGTGGGGGCAGTTATGCAATCAATAACACAGGTGGGGGCAGTTTTGCAGCCAGTAACAGTAACTTTGAGCAAGATTTTCAAAATTGTTCACAAACCGAACTCAGGCAGATTCGCTCATTCCTACATGTGACCTACTCCCATGATGCAGTGCTGGTACCTAGTGGTCCTTTGCATGATGCATGAGGTCACTGCTGCCAGTTGGCTCCAATAACAGGTATTTTTGAGCCAGCTGCAATAGAGAAAAGAGTTGGAGTGCTAGAGAGATGAGGCCATCAGGACACCTTTGTACATGTAGCACCCTCTACTTTTAGGTAGGTGCTAGGTGTTAGGATTTTAGTAGGTGAGGTAAATTTAGTCGGGCCTGACCAAAAGTCAGCTCTGATTGGTTTGATTTTGGGCAGGGGAGTGGCCTAGGGAGTGGCTGGAGACTCACAGGCAGTGACACCTCTTGGTTACTTTTGCTTCTAGAGGGTTATAGAAGAGAGGTGGAGCTGCCTGAGGTGTTTGCGGAGCCCTGGCCAATCCCCAACTTGGATTGGCAGGGGGCAGGCCTCCTTAAATACCTGGGGTCAGCCGAGCCAGGGAGGAAAGTTTGGGTGGAAGAACTGGGAGATGGAGCACTAGTTGCGGAGACCTTTGAGGGAGCCCCTAGTCTGGGAGTCTGGGGGGGTGACCTTGGGTCTGGAGGCTCGGGAGTGGAAGGAATCCCTCAGTACATCCCATGGGGAGTCCTGACCAGCAAGCAGGAGAGAGCAATAGAGTGGTGCTGCTGGGCAAGTCTCCAGGAGAGATCCACCAGGTGTCGGTGAGTGACACACACCCAGGGATGCTGGAAGAGGCACACTGGAGCAGACTGGGGAGAGAGAGAGAGAGACAGTCTGAGAAGGGTGCAAGAGCCAGTTGGTTCTGTGGTGTCACTGGGCAGTGGAGTTGGGTCGCTGCAGCCAGGAGAGTTGTCAGGACCTGAAGAGGGACTGACTGGGAGCAGTGGTCCATCGAAGCTAGCTAGCACACTTTTCACTTTCTGCTACACCAGAGGGGTACAAGACCCCTGCCTGTAATAGGCGGTTCACCAAAGCCTGGCCAGAGTCAAAGGCAGGCCTCACCATGTTCTAGCTAGGCCTGAGAAGTGTTGTACAGGAGAGAGGAAGAAGAGTTAACTGTGAGCAAGATTGTGCTGGAGGAGTAAAGAAGTGTATATACAGGAGTGTATATCTGCTTCCACACCGCAGTATATTTACTTCGGCAGTGTGGATGTGTCCCGCGAATCGCTGTAAATAAACAGCGATTTACGAAGTGGCCGCTAGGGGTCGCACTACCCCCTGCGGGTTAACCCCTTCACTGCCAATGACATTTATACTGTAATCGGTGGATATTTAAATTTCTGATCGCTGTATGAATGTCATTGGTCATTGGTCCCAAAAAGTGTCAAAAATGTCCGACATGTCTGCCCCAATATCGCATTACCGCTAAAAATAGCAGATCGCCGCCATTAGTAGTAAAAAAAAACCCCAGAAATGAATTCTCATCATCCGTAAACGCGGCCACTTTTGTGCAAACCAAAAACGCAGATTGCGATTTTTTTTTACCAAAAATATGAGAAAGAATATAAATCAACTAAAACCTATGAAAAAAATGTTTTTTTATATATTTTTTTTTTGGATTTGAATTTTAGCAAAAAGTAAGTAAAACTGTTTTTTTTTTTGCAAAATTGTCGCTCTTTTTTTGTATGTAGCGGTGATCAGAAATGACGCAGAGGGGATCAAATACCACCAAAAGAAAGCTCTATTTGTGGGGAAAAAGGGATGCAAATTTTGTTTGGGTATAACGTCGCACGACCGCGCAATTGTCAGTTAAAGCGACACAGTGCAGAATCGCAAAAAGTGCTCTGGACCTAAAGTGGGAAATTCTTCGGAGGCTGAAGTGGATATAGACGGTCCCATCGAAGAACTGTTTGATCTGCTGGGCATCCCATAAGCATCATGTACCCCATTCAAGTAAAACCCCCTAATAAAAACAAAAAACAAAACTGTTTTTCCTTTCCTTTTTCCTTGTGGAAAAGAGTGACTGAGGGCAGTGTGATAGCTGAACCACTACTTCCAGCAACCACTACATGGGCATGGCTACATACAGATGCCATAACTTTGTCCCATGTGGGTAGAGTGACAGTTTATTTTTAAATGATACATTCTTTAGGTGAGCACCAGTCTTGGTGAAACAATGCTGAAATTGGGAACCTTTGTCTTTGTTAACCTCTACTGACGCATATATGCAGCGGCAAAGAGGATGGACTTTTACGCCCAGCCACCATATAATTGTGTCCACAGACTATGCAGATGTGAACTAAGAGTGTGCTAAGTGAGCCCTCCCAGCACCCTGACATATTTTCACATAAGAATCCTCAGCCCCCCATATTTTCACATCAGAGTCCGCAGCTCAGACCACCTCCCCCCATTTACCACATCCTCAATAATCCACCTTTTCCCATCCGTCCATCAGAGTCCTCGGTAACCCCCCTCACATCAGAGTCCTCAGTAGTCCACCTTTTCCCACCACAGTTCTCAGTAACCCCCCTTCACATTAGAGTCCCCAGTGCCCATCCGAGTCATTAGCCCCTTTCCCTCCTTTCACATCTGAGTCTTTAGCTACAACCCCCTTTCACAATAAAGTCCTCAGCCCCCCCGCCCTTCCTTTTCACTAGGGATTGCTTCCTTTGGATCTTCCCCACACGGAAGCATGGCAGTGGGTGAGAGGGGGAAGTCTTTTTAACCACTTGCCCTCCAGAAGGTTTACCACCCTTTCTGACCAGGCCATTTTTTGTGATACGGCACTGCATTACTTTAACTGACAATTGCATGGTCGTGCGACACTGTACCAAAACAACATTTTTGCCCCACCCCCTTGTGACCTCACCGTCCCATCATGTACCAGATGGTGACGTCACAAGGGGGTGGGACCTCTGGATTATGTCACCGTGTGGCCCCGTCCCATGCCAATATAAGTCATTGCACAAAGTGGTGCCAGCATTACACCAGGAGATTGCAACATCGGAAGAAGAACAGAGGGAGAAGACAGCAGAGAAGACCCAGCAAAAGAGAAGAAGACGGCGCAGAGAGGGAGAAGAACCGGCAAAAGAGCTGAAGACGGGCAGAGAGGGAGAAATCCCTGCAAAAGAACAGAAGACAGTGGGGAGAGGGAGAAGACCCTGCAAAAAAGCAGAAGACGGCACGGAGAGGGAGAAGCACTGGCAAAAGAGCAGAAGACGGCACAGAGAGGACTGGCAAAAGAGCAGAAGATGGTGCTGAGAAGGGGAATAACTGACAAAAGAGCAGAAGACCCCGCAAAAGAGCAGAAGAAAGAAGACGCCTGAGGAGGGAGATGAGCCTGAGAGGGGAGAGGAGACGCCAGAGCTGCCTTAATAAGATATTTAAAAAACCTGTGTAGTGTGTTTTTTTTTTTCCATTTTTTTTTTTTTTTGGTGTGTGGGTTGGAGTATAATGTACACTATACTCATTCACATAGGGGGGGCCGGGATCTGGAGGGGGGCCCACGCCATTTTTACATTTTGGTATGGGAGGCTCCCCTCCAAATCCATACTAGACCCAAGGGACTGGTATGGATTTGGGGGGGGGGGGACTCCAGGTCAATTTTTAAATTTTGGTGTAGGGTTCCCCCTAGAATCCAGACCAGACCTGAAGGCCCTGGTATGGGCGGAGAGGGGGAACCCATGCCATTTTTTGTATGGATTTTTGATTAGCTGGATTCTGGAATTCCACAAAATAATATAAAAAAAATACATACCATTGCATGCATTTAAAGAGTTAAAATTCTGGAATTAACCAAAATGATGTGCATTGGATAATTATACCAGCTGACTACAATGCTAGTTTTTAGGAGGTGATACCATCGGTGGGATTTGAACCCAGGCGGCCAAGTGCGGAGGAAGACCGGAGGAAGAAGCGGGGAACAAGAAAAGATTTTAAATAACGGAATTGTGAAAAACTGGCTACTGTCTTTTGTCACACTACACTACATTTTTGGTGAATACTCAGTCACATGGGGGGGGGTGGGATCTGGGGGCCCCTTTGTTAAAGGGGGCTTCCAGATTCTGATAAGTCCCCCGCCCGCAGACCCCGACAACCACAGGGTTGTTGGGAAGAGGCCCTTGTCCCCATCAACATGGGGACAAGGTGCTTTGGGGTGGGATACGCAGACAAAAGCACCGACCCCCTCATGTTGAGGGCATGTGGCCTGGTATGGTTCAGGAGAGGGGAGCACCCGCTCGCCCCCCCATTCTGTCCAGCCAGGCTGCATGCTTGGATAAGAGTCTGGTATGCATTTTGGGGGGACCTCCACATTTTTTTATTTTTTCAGTGATTTTTTATCTATATTACCGGGAGCCAGCAATACATTACAGCCGCGAGTGATTTTAAATGACTTTTTATCTTTAGAAATGTAATTTTGCTCCTGCACTGTTCTAAACATCACACAGATGTGCCACTTTACAGGCAGACTAAGGGGACCTCCCATGCATGATATTTAAAGGAATTTTTCATTTTTATTGCTTCAATTTAATCATCATTAAAATCACTGCTCCTTTAAAAATGATCATTTTAAAAAACTTTTTTTACTATTGATATATTACCCCGAGGGCAGTACCCAGGTCCCCATACATTTTTTATGGCCAATAACTTGCATACAAGCTTTCAATAAGGACTTGGGAATTTGCAGGTTCGAATGCCATTGACGGCTACAATTCTCACACATGTGAGCTGACAGGCATTTTGCCTGTTCTGTTTGCATGTGTTCCCAGTTTCAGAGAGTTGAAGTCTTAATTGCCTTTAATTGGGTGCTATTTTCAGGCACTGCTGGAGCACATTTGGTGCTATAGTAAATCACCCCCATTGTGTCCAGTTATAGCAGTAGCGGGTCGCCGACAGCGACAGTGGCGGCTGGTGAAGTTTTAGGATGGCGGGGCCAACAGGCCCCGCCCTTCCTCTTTGACTCCTATTACTTCTCTTGGCCCCACCCCTTATAGTATCCACTCCATCCCCTGTATTCCACATATTGTGTCAGGAGTATACAGCTCAGCATCACAGGTGGGGTATATTGCAGCCAGTAACACAGTATGCAGCCAGTACACAAGTATTGCAGCCACAGCCTGTACACAGGTATTACAGCCAGTACACAGGTATTACAGCCAGCCCAGTACACAGGTATTGCATCCCAGTACACAGGTATTACAGCCCAGCACACGGGTATTACAGCCTCGTAACAGGTATTGCAGCCCAGTAACACAGGTATTGCAGCCCAGTACACAGGTATTGCAGCCCAGTACACAGGTATTACAACCCAGTAACACCGGTATTATAGCCCAGTACACAGGTATTGCAGCCCAGAACACAGGCATTACAGCCCAGCACACAGGTATTACAGCCCAGTACCACAGGTATTACAGCCAGTACACAGGTATTACAGCCAGTACACAGGTATTGCAGCCCAGCACACAAATTACAGCCCGGTAACAAAGGTATTACTGCCAGTATACAGGTATTACAGCCCAGTACACAGGTATTGCAGCCCAGTACATAGGCATTACAGCCCAGTGCACAGGTATTACAGCCCAGTACACAGGTATTGCAGGCAGCCAGTACACAGGTATTACAGCCCAGTACACAGTTATTACAGCCCAGTACACAGGTATTAAAGCCCAGCACAGGTATTACAGCCCAGTAACACATGTATTGGAGCCCAGTACACAGGTATTGGTGGACACCCTGTGGCCATGGCTGAGCTCATCTGCATCCCTTCTCCCCACACTGTACTGTACCCCCTGCACCCACCAGCAGGGCTGTCCTTGCTGCTGTGGTCCATCTGACACTCAGCATGGCATTGGCACCGGCACCGGCACTGGCAGGAAGAGACAGCAGGTGCACACACACTGCTCGTGGTCTGCGCGGGACAGGAAACCCAGTGGAGTGCTGCACCTGCGCGAGTAATCACACAGCCAGCACGTCCGCCACAGTCCTGCCTGCACCCACAGAGGGTCACTGGCTCAGGGCAGACAATTAGACTTTATGTGTGCCTGTTCACCGCCTCCTTTAGGGGCTCAGGCTGATTTTTTTTCTTCTTCTTTGCCAGCGGGGGAGGCAGCACCCAAGCACCCCTTATTGACCGGCCGCTGGACAGCGCGCGTGCGTGCCCCACACCTGGAAGTGCTTGATCATGTACAGGTACGTGATTCTGCACAGGAGAGCTGCCTTATAATCGGCAATCAGTTAATTGGAGGTAGGCTTTCATCCCCTTCTGAATGCTGGGGTTGCCCTGAATGCCACCCACCCTGCATTAGCATCCTACATTTCCACACTGCACCATGTAAAACGCATGATGCTGTGCTAAAATTCCAGGCACATTACCCCTGACAACCCCAGACCGCACACCAGGGTGCCGTGTTTCTCAACCCCAGTCGAGAAATACTGGGTTAAGCAACCAAGAAGTTTTTAAAGATCAAAATTGTGTTGGCTTACGTAGTTCTCTTGATTCCTAAACACCATTTTAACAGCCATCGGAATCAATTTCCCAACTTCGCAGCCCAGATGTGTCAGCAGCGTTTTATTTTTTCTTGGTAGACCATATTGCATTTTAGCGACGTCAATTAACGGACGGCGCTATTAATCTACCATTTATTCTTACAGTCAGCAAATACAGTTAAAAGTTTAAATTACATTAATGCCGGAACAGACTGCAGGAGAGATTAAATAGTGTTGACAAGCAGCGAATTTTGAATGCTAAACACAAATAACGGTCATAACCTCCATTGTTTTTCCTCAAAGCGCATTATTGTAAGGGTATAAAGCATAAGTATGCAAAGGAGGAAGTGTTACCTTCTGAACTCAATTGAAATCAGCATGTCTGCAAGACCTCCGAGTTGTGTAACTTAATCTTCCCATATTTATGTCAAGTCACTGCTACTGCTTCCTATTCAGAGTTCAAGAGTGTTTTAGATGAGAAAGAAAAAGTCTAAGAATTACTCGGATCAACGGTGTTATCTCCTGGGGTGTCCACTGAACTTCTGCAAACTATCCAATAAAAAAAAAAATACATTTATCGGTCATTTATAGAAAACCATTAGTATTGTTGGTAAAAAAAAACAAAAAACCTTTCCAAGTAAACTTTATATATTGCGAGGAATAAAAGCTCGTAGGCACATGCAGGTCCCCCTCCATTCTGTAGGTGACACTGTGCCATTATTAGAGATGAAGGGGAGTCTGTTAGGGGAATTTTCCCTTTAGGAACTCTATCAGTATCTCAGGGAAATTGCCTGTCCATCTTGGCATGGGACCATATGTAGCGCCCTCCTAGATAAGTGCAAGGCTAGGCAAATGTAGTTCTGGCACATGGTAATCAGTATAGCTGATGGGATTGTTTTAGTCCGTTTAGTGTTTCACTGGCTGTAGTGTTGACTGCTTCCCCTTGTCTGACTGGAAAGGTTCTGGAAGATAGTAGGCTGGGAGAGTCTAATCATCAGCCCGGATGGTGGCTGGGAGTGTGTATAAATACGCTGAAATGTGAAGGTGTCTTGTCAAGGATGAGGAAATCACAGCCTGGAGAAGGGGCTTTTTGCCCCCCTGAGCAAGCCTGACATGTGTCTGCTGATCATTAAGGGTTCAGCTAGGCTAGCAACCTGTCACCTACCTGGTGGTGGAGTTTGACCTATGCAGGAGTAACCTCTCTTGCGGCCCTGATTCGGGAACCCCTGGTAGAGCAGACAGGAGGTTCAGGAATGCAGGATGGCACAAGGGATGGACTGGGTCACTGATGGAAGTGTGTGAGGTCCCTCTGGGCTTGTGCTGGCTGGTAGAGTGGTGGTACAGGCTGGGTTGGCAACAGGCTGGCAGTGCGGTACAGGAGAAGCAAGCAGGAGAGTAGTCAGGTACAAACTGGGGTCGTCAACAGGCTGGCAGCAGAAGTACAAGGGAGCAGGCAGAAGAGTGGACATGGGTAAGCCATGGGTTGGTGTAGGCGGAGATCAGAGCAGGGTCAGGTCAAACCGGGTCACAAGAACAGGGACTCAGATAACCAGGTTGCTAGGGTACACTGGAAAGCTGGAGAACAGACAGCACCGGCTGCATGGTGCTGTCCAGTTTAAATAGCCTGTTTGGCACCAGTCGTGACGCTCACATGCGCATGCACCTGCCGCGTGCGGGCATGCACCTTTAGAAGGAAGTTCAGCATCCTCAAGCTGCTGTTCCAATGCTCAGTCCACTATTTTCTTGTGCAAGGACTCTACTCAGATCTTAAGAAGATTAGTGTCCCAAAGCTGCTGCTAAACGTTACTCGATTATCCTACAGTTACCCTGAACCTATCCACGTTCTATTGTAATTAAGCAACATACCCCTAGATTGTTCATTGAGCCAAAGGAGTGACTGTGACAGTGTGCCCGTCTGTGGGGCAATTACAGGAAAAGATCTTAAAACTGCAGGCTCCAGCGGGAGTAAGTGCTACACTTATATATGGGTACCTATATAGGTAATAATATTAGGGTTCCCGCGTATAAGCAGGTGCTTCCAAAATGCTCTCTGTGCTAAATGTTTTCTCCATTGTATTCTATGTCTTGGGTCTGGTTATTTCAACTGAATTCATGTGTAAGAACCATTTGCTACAATGTAGATTTATTGCACTGTGTCCTGGGTTGACCTGTTGAGCTGGTGCATCTTGAGAAGGAAGGGTTAACACTGCTGGTCAGGTTTCCCACTCATTGTAGGAAGGTCACTGCCACCTACAGGTCATGCCATATAGTTAGGGGATCATTAGTGACCTAGAGAGGTTGGCAAGGGGAAAGGCTGCCAAAAGATAGCCGTTATTCTGTCGGGGTGGTGCCCTTTATGCACCATTGGGGTGCTCCTGGAGCGAGTGGTAGGTCAGGGATAGAGACCTTGCTGTCAGGGAAAGGTTCCTGGCGAGTAGAGTCACCACAGGGACAACACCTGTCTTGAGGAAACATCCCAGTATCTGACCAGTAATATGGGGTTTGTCCCAGCAGCATTATAGTGCTGTCCTTGTACACCAGAAATTGCCACCCCTCCTGTGAAAGCCGTCCTCCAATAAGACAGACCCAAGTCCGATGACACTGTACAAATATCAACTATTACATTGCCTTGCGGTGTATCAGTGCCTACAAAAACTGCCTTTATTCATTACCTCTAACCTATATGCAATACACGCTGATCAGCCATAACATGATGACCACTGACCATAATATGACCAATTACCTAATATTGAGGAGGTCCCCCTTTTGCTACCAAAGCAGCCCTGTCCCATTGAGGCAAGACCCTAGTAGACCTCTGAAGGTATGATGTGCTGGCACCAAGCCATCAGTAGCAGATCCTTTAGCTCCAGTACGTTGCAAGGCGGGGCCTCCATGAACTTGTTTTTCCAGCACATCCTACAGATGCTAAAATTAATTGAGAGTTGAAGGCCAAGTCAACACTTCAAAGGCATATTCTTCCATTGCTCCGTGGTCCAGTTGTTATGCCCATTGCCCATTGTAGGCACTTCTGGCTGGGTCAACATGGACAGCCTTACCGGTCTGCGGCTATGCAGCCCCATACACAACTGTGATGCTCTGTGTTTTGACATCTTTCTACCAGGGCAAGCATTAACTCTTTCAGCAATCTGAGCTACAGTTGCGCCTCTATTGGATTGGACTACACGTGCCATCCTACCCTTCCCACATGCATCAATGGGCCTTGGCCATCCATGACCCTGTCATTGGTTCAACGGTTCTCCTTTTGTGGGCCACTTATGGTAGGTCCAGACCACTGCAGACCAGGAACATCCAATAACAGCTGAAGTTTTGTTGCTTAACCACTTGCCGACCGCCCGCCACAGCGTGACGGCGGCAAAGTGGCTTGTTATCGCGAAACGCCGTCACAGGACGGCGGCCGCGATAACTAGCATTGTGAGAGCGCGCGCACCGCCGGAGGTGCACTCGCGCGCTCACTGTGTTCGGGGGGAGCCAGGGAGCGGGTAGGGCGGACTCGATCGCCGCCGGCTACCTGCGATGGCTCCCCTGCACTGAAAGAACGGAGGTCAGTGTATGTAAACACGGATCTCCATTCTGTTGAAGGGGGAAGGGCGATAATCACAGGCTTCCTGTATATGGAAGCCGTGATCATCACCTTCCCCCAGCCAGGGCAGCCCACACACAGTTAGAACACGCCCAGGGAACACATTTAACCCTTAGAGCGCCCCCTGCAGGTTAACCCCTTCACTGCCAATGGCATTTACACAGTAATCAATGCATTTTTATAGCACTGATCGCTGTATAAATGCCAATGGTCTCAAAAAAGTGTCAAAATGGTCCGACATGTCTGCTGCAATATCGCAGTACCACTAAAAATCGCAGATCGCCGCCATTACTAGTAAAACATTTAAAAAAATAAAAACCCCAGAAATGAATTCTCATCATCCGTAAACGCGGCAACTTTTGCGCAAACCATTTAATAAATGCCGATTGCGATTTTTTTTTTACCAAAAATATGAGGAAGAATATAAATCAGCCAAAACCGATGGAAAAAAATGTTTTTTTATATTTTTTTGGGGGCTTTTTTTATCAAAAAGTAAGAAATTTGGGTTTTTTTTTTGCAAAATTGTCACTCTTCTTTTGTTTATAGCGGCGATCAGAAATGACGCAGAGGGGATCAAATACCACCAAAAGAAAGCTCTATTTGTGGGAAAAAAAGGACGCAAATTTTGTTTGGGTACAACATCGCATGACCGCGCAATTGTCAGTTAAAGCAACGCAGTGCCGAATCGCAAAAAGTGCTCTGGTCCTAAAGTGGGAAATCCTTCCGGGGCTGAAGTGGTTGAAGTCAAAGTCACTCAATTCCCTATGTTTATCTATTTTTTCTACTTTCAATATAACAACTGAAGGAACAACATGTTCATTGCTGCCTAATATATCTCACCCACGTTCAGATGCCATTGTAACGAGATAATCAATCTTATTCAGTTTAGTTCAGTTGGTCATAAAGTTACTGCTAATTGGTGTACAAGATAAATGACAACAGCAGGAACAGTGTGTGTGCTCTCTCCCTGATTGGGTACCCTGTGCCTAGGCCTTGCCTATGAACTTTATTGCAGGTCCTTGCCCGTTTCTCTTCTGTAGATATTGATTTGGCTTTGCCTTCGCTACAACCACATGATCCGTGTTGCAATACCAGAACAGTGAAACTGCCACACCAATAGATTTAGTCCTGTATGAGTTTATTTATTGGCTCTGAGAGGCAAAAGCATTTGGGGCTCACAATCACCCTTCATCAGAGCTGGACAACAAAGCAACACCAAGAAGCACATATAAGCATTAAAGATCTAAAACAGTATCTAAAAAAAAATACTCCACATTCTTTTTTAAAAACCTTCAATAATTATACTTATTACTGAATACCATTGCTTTTATCATCCCTATTTATTTGTACAAATGCTATTTTTTTTTTATGTAAATACTCTCACTTCCTTGTGCTATTTTATTATTCAGCCCTGGTGAAGGGAGACTGTGAGCCCCAGAAACATGCCGGCTTGTTCCCTTGCATAAGATTTAATAAGTACACTTATACTGGACTGAAGTTATCAGTCTGGCACTCTCACTTTTTCAATGTCTTTGGAAATTCATTAAAGCAGACCTTAATTTTCATCATAAATAAGTAAAATAAATAAATAATATGTAATAATACATTAATAAATAATAATTAACCTCTAACTTTAAAAAATCTAAAATACATTATTATTATTAATAATAATAATAATAAAATACCCAAACTCAAACAAAAAATATATTATTATTAACCACTTCCGTACCGCCGGACGGGGGGCGCATCTCACCAAAGCCAGGTCTACCGAAAGTGGGGTTGGATACCTGTGAAAAACAGGTACCCCCCCCCCCCCAAAAAAAAGATGTTGTGAAAGTTCACAAGAGCTTGGATTAATGATGGGTTCAAAACTTTTATTCTTTAGCTTTAGATAGAGTGGACAGAGATTTGATCATCTGCTAGGTTTTTACTACTGTCTATGTCTACAATAGTTAGATTCACCCTTTCTAAAGGGCCTGGTGACCATTATCACCAAGAGTGAAAGTGAAAGAAACATTTTGAGTGGTCACCAGGACAGGAATAGAGGGGGAATATGCCAATGAGGACACCAGTTCTGGTGACCCTGGTGACTACGTGGCATTTGCCTCACTTTGGAGAGATATCCTCCCACTCCCTGTTGTGGCTATGAGACAGGAAGTGAAAGTTACCTAATGGCACTATAAAGTTTCCATTAACCAATCAATATACGTTTATTAGGATTTTTTCTACCAAAAAAATGCAGCAGAATACATATTGGCCTAAATTTATGAAGAAATTCGTTTTTTGTTTTTTTTGGATGTTTTATAGCAGAAAGTAAAAAACGTTTTTGTTTACAAAATTATCGCTCTTTTTTTGTTTATCAAATACCAAAGAAAAGCTCTATTTGTGGGGAAAAAAAGGACATCATTTTTTTAGTGGGTAAAGCATCGCACGACCGCACAATTGTCAGTTAACCACTCCAGCCCCAGAAGGATTTACCCCCTTCCTGACCAGGCCATTTTTTGCACTACGGCACTGCATCGTGTTAACTGACAATTGCGCAGTCGTGCGACGTTGTACCCAAACAAAATTGATGTATTTTTTCCCGACAAATAGCGCTTTCTTTTGTTGGTATTTGATCACCTCTGCTGTTTTTATTTTTTGCACTATAAACAAAAAAAGACCAACAATTGTGAAAAAAAAACACTTTTTTTACTTTCTGCTATAATATATATTCAAAAAAATATAAAAAAAACAATTTATTCATCAGTTTATATATTCTTCTACATATTTTTGGTAAAAAAAAATTGTAATAGGCGTATATTGATTGTTTTGCGCAAAGGTTATCAAATCTGCAAACTCTACAAACTATGGGATAGATTTACGGACTTTTATTAATTTTTTTATTGTTTTTACAGGTAATGGCGATTTTTAGCGGGACTGCAACATTGCGGTGGACAAATCTGACTCCAAATGACACTTTTTTTTATAAAAATGCAGTGATCAATGTATAAATGACACTGGCAGGGCGATCAAGGGATTAACTGTGTTCCCTGGGTGTGTTCTAACTGTAGAGGGGATGGGCTGCCACGGACATGACAGAGATCGCTGTTCCCGATCACTGGGAGCAGCAGATCGCTGACATGTCCTCTGTCCGAATGGGGATTTTTTTACATAGGCAGATCCCTGTTCTGCCTCTCTGTACACCGCGATCACGGGTCGCCAGCAGACATCAAGTTTGCCGGACCCGCCCACACGCCCGCTATATAACATGCATGAACCGACTTACAATGGTGCCAATTCATGCTATCCTGCCACCTTGCCGCACTCTAAGTAATGCAGTGCCGTATCGAAAAAAAAGTGGCCTAGTCATGAAGGGGAGTAAATCTTCCGGAGGTCAAGTGGTTAAAGTGGGGTAAACATGGTGGTGTTTTTTTCCTCTAGCTTTAGGAGTTCAGCTTTAAGAAAGAAATAGGACACTATAACAACCCACACCGGCTTATATCTTTCCAACTTACATAATAATCGTTATATGCTAAAATTTCAAAAGCAAATGTCTTTAACCGCTTGCCGATCGGCATCTGACAGCGACAAGCTTGCTCTCCTGCGCAAATCGCCGTCATATGACGGCGGCTGCGAGATCGAGCCCAGTGAGTGCACGCTCACTGTGTCCGGGGAGGGCCAGGGAGCGGGTGCGGCGGATTCGATCTCCGCCGGCCACCCGCGATGCCCCCCCCCCCGGAGTGAAAGAACGGAGGTCCGTGTAAGTAAACACGGACCTCCGTTCTGTGAGGGGGGAAGGGCTGTGATCATAGCCTTCCTCTACACGGAAGCTGTGATCACTTTCCCACCTTCCCCTGCTAGGGCAATCCCCCCACAGTAAGAACACGCCCAGGGAACACAGTTAACCCTTAGAGCGCCCCCTGCAGGTTAACCCCTTCACTGCCAATGGCATTTACACAGTAATCAGTGCATTTTTATAGCACTGATCGCTGTATAAATGCCAATGGTCCCAAAAAAGTGTCAAAATGTTCAGACATGTCCACTGAAATATTGCAGTACCGCTAAAAATCGCAGATCACCGCCATTACTAGTAAAAAATAAAAAAAAAATAAAAACCCCAGAAATGAATTGTCAACATCCGTAAACGCAACCACTTTTGCGCAAACCAATCAATAAACGCCGATTTCGATTTTTTTTTTATCACAAATATGAGGAAGAATATAAATCGGCCAAAACCGATGAAAAAAAAAGTTTTTTTATATTTTTTTTTTTTTGGATTTGTATTTTAGCAAAAAGTAAGAAATATGGGTTTTTTTGCAAAATGGTCGCTCTTCTTTTGTTTATAGCGGCGATCAGAAATGACGCAGAGGCAATCAAATACCACCAAAAGAAAGCTCTATTTGTGGGAAAAAAAGGTGGCAATTTTTGTTTGGGTACAACGTCGCACGACCGCGCAATTGTCAGTTTAAGCGACGCAGCGCCGAATCGCAAAAAGTGCTCTGGTCCTAAAGTGCAAAATTCTTCCGGGGCTGAAGTGGTTAATGGGACACTCCTGAGCACAAACTGGTGTTGAAGGTGGTGAAGAAAACTGATTTGATGAACTGGTTAGTATTTTGGATTCACATTGGAGGATTATTTAGAGATCATAAGCTACAAGGAGATTGAGGCAAGGTACTTTGTGGGCAAGTGATTTATTTATTTTATAAAACTAGGTCACAGTTGGACTAAAAGGTTTTTAACCACTTTAATACAGGGCACCTTCACTCCCTTCCTGCCCAGGCCATTTCAGATTTCAGCGCTCTTATACTTTGAACGACAATTGCGCAGTCATGCAACACTGTACCCAAATTATTTTTTTTATCTTTCTCTTCACACAAATAGAGCCTTATTTTGGTAGTATTTAATCACTGCTGGGATTTTTATTTTTTACTAAAAAAAAGACCGAAAAATTTGAAAAAAAAAGTTTTTCTTATTTTCTGCCAGTAAATCTTGTAAATAAGTAATTTTTCTCCTTCACTGGTGTATGCTGATGAGGTGGCACTGATGGGCACTGATAGACTGCACCAATGGGCACTGATGGGGTGGCACTTATGGGCGCTGATTAGGTGGCACTGATGAGGAGGCACTAATATGCTGTAATGATGGGCACTGATTAGAGTTGAGCGAACACCTGGAAGTTCGGGTTCTGCTGGTCCGTCCGAACTTCGGGACAAAGTCCGGGTCCGGGTCCGGACGGAACCCGAACGATCGCACGGACAACGAACCCCATTGAAATCAATGGGGACCCGAACTTTTAGGCACAAAAATGGCTGTAGCAAAGTCCTGGAAAGCCCCAGAGGGCTGCAAAAGGAAGTAAAATGGGGGTAAGGGTAGGGCAAGCGCCCTACAAAAAAATGGGGACAGGGAAATAACTTTAAATATTTTTAAAAAAATAAAAACATAAAAAATGCAAAAATGGAGATGAATGTGGTTCATCTTCAAACTGTGTCTGAAAAGTATTAATTAACGGTAGAAGCCATATAACTGTTCTAAAATCATCTTCAAACTAGGGCAAGTGCCCTACAAATAAATGGGGATAGGGAAAA
>BLSH010020530.1:370292-388858 GCA_018402905.1 Glandirana rugosa
TTTTGGCTTCTCAACCTTAGGTGATGGGTTCTTGTATCTTACCTTGACCTGTTGGATTTCCTTCTTTTGGAACGGAATGAGAGATTTAATCTCCTGATACTTTTGGCGCTAGCCGCGGGCTTGCAAGCCTATTCTCCTTAGGGTCTCTGACAAGACCTAGATTTGAGGTGCTAATGACGGGACAAAGTCCTTGATGTCGGGCGGTAGGGGAAACTGGCGGACCTTTACCTGTCTCACGTATCCCGGGATCGGGGATTCTTTGGATTACCGGGTGGTGCACTACAGTAGCGCTTCTACGTAAAAATGGCGTGGTTTCTTGTCGAGTACTTCCGCCGTTCCCTATTTCCGCTCCATTTCCAGGCGGTCAAAGGGGATGGCGGGCTGTAGTTCCTGAAACAGGGCAGTAATCGTGGAGTTTAGATCCAGAACAGTCTCTGGGATTCCTCTTATCCGAACGTTCGGGCGCCGATCGCGGTTTTCATAGTCCTCTAATTTAGAGAGTAAGGCAAGGTTTTCTTCCTTTAGGTTGTCCAGTTCCATTCTATGTTCTTGGGTAGTGGATTCCAACTCTTCGGTTTTGTCTTCAAGAGCCGCAGTACGATAACCCAGCTCCCTGATTTCTTTTGTCAGGCTGCTAGTTATATGCTCAGATGTTTGTTTCAATGCTTTGTGGAGCATTTTTTTCGAATTGCTGCAGCAAGGCAGGGGAGGCTGGAATATCTGGACCCTTGATTGGGGATGAGGGAGATTCGTAGTCCGAGTCCTCGGGCAGAACGGGTAGAGGCATTGTGAGTTGCTTCCGAGCGTTCGTTGCAGCCGCATGTGCCGCCGCCATCTTTACTGGAGCCCGGGCTAGGGCCTCCTTAATATTGTGATTCTTAATCTTCGTACGGGCGCCGCCGTACACCATGCCCGCACTGCAGTTCCACTCACCGGGTGACGAGGGTTCTTTGTGGCTGGTTTGAGTGGCCGGAGCGTTGAGGTGCCGCCGCTGGAGCCGTTTCTTTCCTCCGTAGGAGCGGAGCTCTAACAAAGCATGACCGCTCAGCTAGACTCCGCGCATGCGCCCCCTGTCGGGTGTATTCCTTGGCCTTCATGATGCTCTTTGTTCACTAAGGTTCTCTAACAAACCTCTGAGAGCTTCACAGAACAGCTGTATTTATACTGAAATTAAATTACACACAGGTGGACTCTATTTACTAATTAGGTGACTTCTGAAGGCAATTGTTTCCACTAGATTTTAGTTAGGGATATCAGAGTAAAGGGGGCTGAATACAAATGCACCCCACACTTTATTTGCAAAAAATGTTGAAAACCATTTATCATTTTCCTTCCTCTTCACAATTATGTGTCACTTTGTGTTGGTCTATCACATAAAATCCCAATAAAATACATTTACATTTTTGGTTGTAACATGACAAAATGTTGAAAATTTCAAGGGGTATGAATACTTTTTCAAGGCACTGTATATAGTGGCTCCATTCACACGTGAGTGTAGTCAGGTAATTTAGAGGAGGGTTTTTTTGCATGCTTGCATGTACATTTTCACTTGTGACTTACAGTCATTCTGTAGGAGAAGAATTGTTTGTTTATTGGCCCATAGACTTTAAAAGTGTTTTTTTTTTTTTTAACTGCTTTGGTACTGGGCACTTTTACCTCCTTTGTGCCTTGGCCAATTTTTAGTTTTCAATGCTGTCACACTTTGAATGACGATTGAGCAGTCATGCAACACTGTACCCAAATTACATTTTTTTTTTTTCACACAAATAGAGCTTTCTTTTGGTGGCATTTAATCAACACTGGGTTTTTTTTATTTTTTGCTAAAAAAACAAAAACAAAAAAAGACTGAAAAATGTGAAAAAAAAGTTTTTCTTAGTTTCTGTCTGAAAATTGTGTAAATAAGTAATTTTTCTCCTTCACTGATGGGCACTGATAGGCTGCACTGATGGGCACTAATGAAATCGCACTGATGAGATGGCACTGAAGGATCACTGATGAGGAGGCACTTTTATGCAGCACTGATGGGCACTCATAGGTGGCACTGATGGGCGGCACTTATGGGGAATGAAAGGCAGCACTGACTGGCATCACTGATGGGTACAGTTTGACATCACTGATGGGCACAGATTGGCATCACTGAAGGGCACTGTTGGGGCTGCACTGATGATCTCTGTCCTGATTTTCTGTACAGATCTCCCCTGTGAGGAAAAGTCGCTGATCGGCTCTCCTCTCCTGACACTGTCAGTGTGAGGCGAGGAGAGCCAATTAACAGCACTTCCGTGTTTACATGTGATGAGCTGTGATTGGAGATAGCTGATCACATGGGTAAAAAGCCATGTTATCAGCTCTTTATCAGGGTCGCTGCGCCAGCGCGCTTAGACTGGGGCAACGTCATATGACATCGTCCAAGAACAAGAGAGCACCTCGCCCACCGTCATTTGTCTGTACGGTGGGCAGGAGGTAGTTAAATAACAAACATGTTATACTCACCTGCGCAGAGCAGCCACGATCTTCCTCTTCTCGGGTCCCCCGACGGTGCTCCTGGCCTCTCCTTCCTGCTGAGTGCAGCTTGCAAAGGGGGGCACAAAAGCAGGCTCGTTCCCCAGCCGCGGATCTGCGTGTCCATTCACACACAGCCGTGGCCCGGCCCCACCCCCTCTCTCCTCAATGGTTCACTGGCCAATGAGGAGGGAGAGTCCCTGCAGAGCCAAGGCTCTTGTGCACAGCGCTGGGTCGAGATGGGGCTCAGGTAAATATTAGTGGGTCCTAGGGGGTGCAGAGGGTTTTTTTTCCACCTTCATGCATAGAATGCATGAAGGTAAAAAACCTTGAGCCTTTAGAACCACTTAAATGGGAGCGCCTGGAAAACATGCTTAAACACACTCTCTGATTAAAGTCTAAGGGACCAAAAATGTTTGATGCTCATACGTGCGATGGGCAGCAGCTTCAATTGTATCTCCTCCGTCTCTGCATCATGGCGGGCCGTGTGTCTCCTCCCTCCTCCTCCTCCTAGGCATTCAATAGGATCGCCTGTCCTTTCAGCCAATCAGGTGATGGAGGATCAGTGTGACAATAGCGAATATTGATTCGCTATTGTCACACAACTGGGTGGACTCGGAGCGCAGTGCTCTGTGCCCCGAGCCTGCCCTTTTTTGAAGCCTATTAGAGCCTCTGGCTCTAAATACGTGCTTAAAAAAAAAAACACCAGCCATTGGAATCCGTGAGTCCAAAGCCCTGCATGTAGATTGGGGGGCCGGATGCATGGATGGGGGGGTGCCCGTGTGCCCCTAATGGACGGACCGCCACATATGACATAATTTTGGCCTAGGCAAGAAACCAGGAAGCAACTGAAGAAATGAAAATAAGGTTTGAAACAAAAAAATATATTATACCTGCCTATCTATTTGCTGAGGCTAGCAGCATACCGATTAAAAATAGTTCATGTAAGGTTGATTAACCACTTCAGATCCGCGCTATTGCCGAAGTACGGCTCCAGGGCGGATCTGAAATGCCGGGACGACGTCCATGGACGTCGTCCCCTGTGCACGCTCCTCGCGCGCCCCCTGGGGCACGCTGCGCGAGCGTGCCCGTGGCTCGGGCGGACTCGATGTCCGCCCGAGACCCGCCGATCTCTTTTAGGAGCCTCAGAACGGGGAACCGCCGATGTAAACACGGCGGTTCCCCGTTCTGTGACAGGGGACATAACAGATCTACTGATCCCTGTCACTGGGATCAGTTAGATCTGTTATGTCCCAGCCAGCCCTGCCCCCCCACAGTTAGAACACACCCAGGGAACATATTTAACCCCTTCACTGCCCCCTGCAGGTTAACCCCTTCAATGCCAATGACATTTACACAGTAATCAGTGGATATTTAAATTTCTGATCGCTGTATAAATGTCATTGGTCCCAAAAATGTGTAAAAAATGTCCGTCATTTCTGCTGCAATATCGCAGTCCCGATAAAAAAATCGCAGGTCGCTGCCATTACTAGTAAAAAAAAAAAAAAAATAAAAATGCCATAAATCAATTCCCAGTTTGTAGACACGATAACTTTTGCGCAAACTAATCAATATACGCCGATTGCGATTTTTTTTTTTTTTACCAAAAATATTTAGAAGAATATATGTCAGCCAAAACTGATGAATAATTTTTTTTAATGGATTTGTACTTTAGCAAAAAGTAAAAAATATTGTTCTCTTTTGTAAAATTGTCGCTCATTTTTTGTTTATAGCGGCGATCAGAAATGATGCAGAGGGGATCAAATACCACCAAAAGAAAGCTCTATTTGTGGGAAAAAAAGGACGCAAATTTTATTTGGGTACAACGTCGCACGACCGCGCAATTGTCATTCAAAATGCGACAGCGCTGAAAGCCAAAAATTGGTCTGGGCAGGAGGAGGGTTTAAGTGCCCAGTAAGGAAGTGGTTAAGAGAGTTTAGTTCCTCTTTAACAAAAATGAGTTTCAACTTAACTCTGGCCACAATAGAAGAGGAGAGGAAAGGGGGGGGGGGGGGGAATGGGACTGTGTGAAGCCATGGCCAGGTAAGGCCGTCCACTTCCATCCCTGGCATATATAAAAAAACGTTCTTGCTAAGCAAAAACAAATTGGAATTGGGACTTTAAATGAAGCACGCGGGGGATAAAAAATAGACTGATGGATAAAGTAAAAATTGTTTATTAATGAATAAAAGGAGTACTGTTACTTATAATCACATACAGGCACGGATATGGTATCAATCATAGGTATTTGTACAAAATCATAATAAATAAGATATCAATCACAGATATTTGTACAGAATCATAATATTGAATAAAATTCTGCGTTGGCACAGTGCATACCCCCATCCATCAGGTTGATATACAGTATATAAACTAGTACAAGTATATACACAGAATAGTCTGCATGGCCTAGGACCCCTCTGTTCCTATAGAGATGGTAAAAGATAATATCTAAATAAAAAAAACTGATGGCCACTCGTCAGGAGCAGGCTCATGTTAGGTCTAAGGCCTCATACACACGGACATTTTTTGACGCTGGCGTTTTCTGGTGTTTTGTGCAGCTCTCCATCATGGCCCCATAAAAACGCTGACGTTTTTGAGCTGTAGATGGCATCGGCGTTAGTGAGCTGAAACTAGAACCCACGGCCAGCGCGTTCCGAGGCTGTAATGTTTTGGCATTTTTTGACGCCGACGCCGCAAAAACGCCAACTAACGCCAACTAATACTGTACCGGCGTTAACCGGCGTTTTTTTACGCCAACGTTTTTAGGTTGAAAAATAGCAGAGGGATGATTTTTTTTTTAAAAACGCCTATTGACGCCGCCTCTCACTAACTCTCACTAACGCCGATGCATACCGCCGAAAAACGCAGATTTTTTTTCTTGATGTCGGGCCCGAGGTTTTGTTTATTTTTTAAGAAACGTCCGTGTGTATGAGGCCTAAAACGTTGTAGAGAAATATACAATTAGTAATGTAGAAGCATTGGGGATGTGAATCCCTCCAGAGGCTATTTATCCAACTTACAGCACTTAATTGATAATGGTGCATCGGCGGGGCAAGAGAGACCGTCCAGGGGCTTCAGGGTTGGGAGCTGTGGCAGGGGGCAGACGTGGCAGACCCCCACATCGGCAGCGCCCAAGGTGGATGCGGGCGTCACTGGTAAGTTCATTTAAAGTCCCAATTCCCATTTGATTTTGCTTAGCAAGAAGGTTTTTTTATTAACTCTGGGCACAATAGGTTTTATGAAAATATATTCCTCAATAGCCACAATAGATATAAAACCACTTTGTATGCACCAAATGCCTTTGGAAAACCTGGATATTATCTTGTAAAAGTAGCAGTGACATTATCACGGCGCAACACATAGGCTATGCATTAAGCAGGGTTGTGAGTGTGGTCCAGCAGATCCGCCTACTACAGCCTGTCTACAGGGGTGGATGCAAGATCAGTCACCCTACCATAGGTGTGCACAGCCTATTGCATTAGAGTGTGCATCCCAAAGCTCAAACCCTCTCACTTTTGAGACAAAGAAATGGACTGAGGCAGAGGCATATATAGAACCTTCAGGGCCCTGGTGCAAGAAATTATGAAGGGCTCCCCTGACCCCTGGCCAGGGCCCTTCCCTCTTCTCACTGATCCTGGGGCCCTTTACTCCTGTCCCAGGTCCCTTTATTACGGTCCCACCGAATAAACAAATAGTTGTGTACTGAGCCTCCCATTCTTTCAGAAACTGAAGTATAGTACAAAACAATTTACTATGCTTCAGTTATGAATGAACCAATTGGTACCAATCACTGACTCTGCCCATTCAGAAAAGGAAGGAGACTGTAAATGATAAATTTACTGACCCGTTCCCATCTCTCCATCATGACAATTCTTCTACAGCAGCTGGCAGGAGAGAGGAGGAGGGAAGACAGCAGCTCTGTGGGGGGGACCAGGGAAGCACACAGGGACCCTGAGAACAGCAGAAGACAAGTAAACTGGATAGGAGGGGCGGCAGGGGCAGCATATAGGATTAGGATTAGGATAGCATTAGGAGGAAAATGGAGGGGATGGGTACCTCTAAATGCCGCTCCCGCCATCCCTCCTATCCAGGTATACAAGGGAGGCACATTGGCCCCCTGGAGCATGGGGCCCGGTTGCAATTGCAACCCCTCCAACCTCTGTAGTTACGCCCCTGGACTGAGGGCAGAGATCCCCCAGTCCCTTTCTCTGTAGCTTCAACTGTACTGGACAGTGAATGAATGGGATCTGCTCTGTGCTGTTTACTATGCTTCCGTTATGAATGAACACAGTAATTGATCAGTACAATTCACTCATTGTGTTTATTTAGAAAAGGAAGGGGCTGGTAAATGACATATTTACTGGCCACTTCCCTGCTCTCTATCCTGAACTTATCCACCGCAGCATCCTATGGAAAAGGAGGGAAGCCAGCAGCGGTGCAGGCAGGACATTGGAAGGGAGCCCTGGCAGCAAGGTCATTCTATAACCCACAGGATGATTAAGGTGTGCCCAGGCACACTCGGCACACCCTGTGCGCATGCCTATGAAACCTGCCTCTCCTCTCTGGGGCCAAGAAAATATGTAAAACATGACAAAGCTGCTAACCCTTTCTTGCTCTATCCAATACTAAAAAAAAAATATGGTTGGAGTTGGGCTTTACTACGTCAAATGCAAAGAAAACATATGTGAATATGTAATCCATAAAGCATATGCACCTCTATGTACTTTTTTTTGGAAGAGTCCTCTTCACTTATTGGCCCCCTTGATGCTGGCACAACTCATCATATTCTAAAATACCATCAAGGTATGCGGGGGAGGGGGGTGGTGGTTGAAGGCTACATCATTAAATGTCGAAAATGGATTTTGATGATGTGCGTCTAAAGAAAGAGACAGCTTAGTATATGTTACCTGGTGACAGCAAATGAAATTGGAATTTATTGCCGGGGCCTTAATATTAAAATTCCTAATGTGACAGCAATTGAATTACTAGATCATTTTGCAGCGTTTATGTCATCTGCCTCTTTACCAGTAAGAAGTATAAATGTTAATGATTGCTAGTCTCCCGTCCGGATGGAAGTAGACCATTACGGGGCCATTTAGACAGAGGCGGGCTAGATTTATGCCTGACTTGTTAGCAAAGGAAATTGAACCGTTTAAAGATTTTTTTAAAAAAAAATTCTGAAGTGTTTTCTCTTAAGTGCTTTTTGTCTTTTTATGTTCGAGGTGGGCAATAAAATGCATTACAAAATAGCTTACAAGTATTATTGTAGTTCCATACAAACAGAGAACAATAAATTGGCAATACACACTAGATCGTAGAGTACCATTGTGACATGGAATGCTGAGCGTATTGTAAGTGTCGGGATAAAAGTGTGAGTACAAGACTGGATTCAGGAAGATTTTTTTGAAGGACGTGATAGAAAGAAGTTAAAGCCCAACTCAAGACTAATAATTTTTTATTTAGGCCCTAAACCTTTGAAAAAAAGCAGCCATGGCTGTAATACTTACCTTAAATCAGAAGCCACCCATGCATTAACTCTTCTCGACCACACGATGTCCTCAGCGCCACATGGGCCAGAAAACTCTACTGTAAGTGCAGGGTGTCATTATACTGTCTGCATCCCTGGGGACCACCTATCCTAGAGATGAGGTTAAAGGGGTTATAAAGGTGACCACCTATCCTAGAGATGAGGTTAAAGGGGTTATAAAGGTGACCACCTATCCTAGAGATGAGGTTAAAGGGGTTATAAAGGTTCGTTTTTTTTTTTTTTTTTTTTAAATTACAAACATGTTATACTTAACTCCTCTGTGCAAGGGTTTTGTACAGAGTGGCCCCGATCCTCTTCTTCTGGGGTCCCTCAGCGGCACTCCTGACTCCTCCTCTTCTCGAGTGCCCCCCTCAGAGAAGCGCTTTCCCTGGGGGCACCCGTGCAGGCGTGCTCCATTGACACAGACAGCAGGACTTGGCCTCCTGCCCCCCGCCTCCCATGTCACTGGATTTGATTGACAGCAGCGGGAGCCAATGGCTCTCCTGCTATCAATCTATCTAATGAGGACCTGAGACAAGGGCTGGAGCTGCTGTTCTCGTCCCCGTCGCTGGAACAATCGGGTTCAGGTAAGTAAAAGGGGGGCTCTGGGGAGGCTGCTACACTACCAGGCCTGTACTGGCCATCGGGACTACCTGGAGTTTCCCGGTGGGCCGATGGCTCAGTAGGCCGGTTAGAGTGACAGCGGAGCGGAGGTGAGCGGCTGGGGACTCCCATACCCTATCCAGCAATAAACGAATCTCCTGCTGTTCAGCTGTTTAGAAATCAAACTTCTCTGGGCCCCCTGTGTTCAGCGGGGGCCAGAGGACAGAGCACAGACTATTTCTTCACTTCCAGCTTTTGGCAGATTAAACTGCCGCAGCTCACTACACTGGTGAAGGCCGGCCTGTGCTATATGAGTGCACTGGAGCCGTTGGCTGTGGATTAATCCGCCTAAAGCCGAAAGTAATGAAATAATCTGCTCTCTGTCCCCCGGCCCCAGCTGAACACAGGGGAGACCAGGAGAAGTTTTTTTTCTAAACAGTTTATTGCTGGACAGGGTATGGGAGTCCCTGCCCGCTCACCTCCAGGCTCCCAGCTCCAGAGGAACCACCTGCAGCCGGGACCTAGGTAGAGAACTGCCCAGACCAGGTACTGGGGGGGAGTGGGGACTAACATTGATGGGCACTGATCAGGCTGCATTAATGGGCACTGGTGCGGCTGCATTAATGGGCATTGATCAGACTGCATTAATAGGCATTGGTGCGGCTGCGTTAATGGCCACTGATCATGAACAGGCTGTGTTAATGGGCACTGATCAGGCTGCATTAATGGGCACTGATCAGGCTGCATTACTGGCCACTGGTGTGGCTGCACTGATGAGCACTGATCAGGCTGCGCTGATGGGCACTGGTGTATCTGCATTAATGGGCACTGGTGTGGCTGCATTAATGGGCACTGGTGTGGCTGCGCTGATGAACACTGATCAGGCTGCGCTGATGGGCACTGGTGCATCTGTATAAATGGGCACTGGTGTGGCTGTGCTGATGGGCCCTGATCAGGCTTTGCTTATGGGCACTGGTGTGGCTGCATTAATGGGCACTGATGTGGCTGCATCAATGGACACTGATCAGGCTGCATTAATGGGCACTGGTGTAGCTGCATTGATGGGCACTGATCAGGCTGCATTAATAGGCACTGGTGTGGCTGCACTGATGGGCACTGGTGAGGCTGCATTAATGGGCACTGGTGAGGCTGCATTAATGGGCACTGGTGTGGCTACATTAATGGGCACTGGTGAGGCTGCATTAATGGGCACTGGTGAGGCTGCATTAATGGGCACTGATCGGGCTGCATTAATGGGCACCGGTGTGGCTGCATTAATGAGCACTGGTGTGGCTGCGCTGATGAGCACTGATCAGGCTGCGCTGATGGGCATTGGTGTATCTGCATTAATGGGCACTGGTGTGGCTGCGCTGATGGTCCCTGATCAGGCTGTGCTGATGGCCACTAGTGTGGCTGCATTAATGGGCACTAGTGTGGCTGCATTAATGGGCACTGATGTAGCTGCATTAATGGGCACTGATCAGGCTGCATTAATAGGCACTGGTGTAGATGCATTGATGGGCACTGATCAGGCTGCATTAATGGGCACTGGTGTGGCAGCACTGATGGGCACTGATGAGGCTGCGCTGATGGACACTGATCAGGCTGCATTAATGGGCACTGGTGAGGCTGCATTAATGGCCACTGGTGTGGCTGCATTAATGGGCACTGGTGAGGCTGCATTAATTGTAACTGGTGAGGCTGCATTAATGGGCACTGATGTGGCTGCATCAATGGACACTGATCAGGCTGCATTAATGGGCACTGGTGTAGCTGCATTGATGGGCACTGATCAGGCTGCATTAATAGGCACTGGTGTGGCTGCACTGATGGGCACTGGTGAGGCTGCATTAATGGGCAACGGTGAGGCTGCATTAATGGGCACTGGTGTGGCTGCATTAATGGGCACTGGTGAGGCTGCATTAATGGGCACTGGTGAGGCTGCATTAATGGGCACTGGTGAGGCTGCATTAATGGGCACTGGTGTGGCTATGCCCTGTCCTGTGCCCAATAGTGACATTTTTTTACTGTTTTTTTGTGCAATTCTGTATAGTTTATATACTGTTTTTGTGCGTGTCTGGATGAAGTCCAGGGCCAAATTTTTGTCCCAGTCCAGCCTGTACACTACAGAAGGTTTTTCACCTTAATGCATTAAGGTGAAAAACCTTTAGGGTTTACAACTCCTTTTAGAATTAAATGACCCTGCCTTGCAGCATCATGTGATTGGCCTGAAGACTTTAAAAAAGTTGTGTATGAAAAAATATAATGAAATATACATGGGGACATACAGGGGACCTTCAAAACGGGTGGGGTTGGTGGGGCTCTGGACTGGGAGATTTCTACCATGTCAGCAATTTATTGTATCTAACATGTAGACAGTGACATATATATATATATACATATACACACACACACACACACACACACACATTTTTTTTTATTAAATCTTTATTTATTCAAAAGTTTTTTTCAGATATAATTTACAAAAAAAAGTAAGAAAGAAATTCCATCTCACATCCATTACAATAAATATTCGTATAATAGTATTATTATATCCCCTGTATAGGGGGGGGGATTTAATTTCTACCCCTTCATTTTATATACCATACTACCATCCATACTCATCTACCCATTCATCCCTCTTACAACCACATCACACAAAAAAAAAGAAACCAGGCTTTTATAAAAATAAGAAAATGGACCCTCATCAACATTGCCCTCACATATATTCCCTTAATTTTGCTGAGACTCGAAATTCATCCCATCCCTGCCATATCTGAGAGATCAAGTTTTCTTGCCCTTCCTCTTTCATAATTGTATTTTCAATATTTTGTTTTTCTCTCATTTCACATATCCAATCAGTTATTGATGGGACCTTCCCTTTCCGCCAGTTTCGGGCTATCACTGTACGTGCAGCCATTAGCACATATCCTACAACATCCCGTCTTATCGTCTTAATTGGTCCCTTAATTATAGACAATAGTGCTATCTTAATATCCGGTTTTATCAGTTTTTTAGTAATATCATAGTATATTTCAAAGATTGTTGTCCAAAATGTAAATATTGATGGACAATGAAACCAGACATGGGACATTGTGCCCTTCTCTTTAAAGCATCTCCAATAATATTCTGTATTTTCCTCTTTTATTTTATGCATATCTACCGGGCATTTATACCAACGTGATAAAATTGTATAATTTGTCTCTTGGTATCTAATTGATAAGGACATTTTATGTGACATGAGAAATGCTCTTTCCCACTCTTGATCTGGGATCTCCATTTCTAACTCTTTTTCCCATTTATTCCGAAATAATACACCTACCCTACTCTTCTGAGATATTAAGTATCCATAGACCATTGAGAGTGTATGATTAGGTTTTGTTCTTTGTATTAATCATTTTTCAAATTCTGTTAGGGGTCTATTTAGTGGAGCTTTTTGTCCAATTACTTGGATGTATCTGTATAGTTGTTTATACTGTATCCACTTATTTCTATACTCCACTTCCATTGACTCTAATGGGGGTAGCCTTCCCTCTACCAGTGTCTGGGCTATTCTTATGTCATCTTTCCCATGCCATTTCAGGAATCTTGTGGCCTCATTGTGGTGTCATTGGTCCTATCTGTGTGGATATTTGACTTTCTTTTTCCCTTTTTAACAATATATCCCATACTTTCAATGTAGATCTTACTAATATTGATCTGTCTATCGTCTTTGGTCTATACTTTTTAGCAACCCATGGTAATGATTTCAATTTCTGACCAATAATGTCTTCTTCCAATTTAACCCACTGCTTATTATCTGCGTTATGAAACCAATCGACTATTCTATTCACAAATACTGCACGTAAGTAGTTTCCAAAATCCGGGAGGGCCCGGCCTCCTTCCTTTTTAGGTCTTTTCAAGATCCCTCTTGCTATTCGGGGTGTTTTATTACCCCATATAAAATCTCCCACTCCTCCTCTCAAGCGATGCATAAGAGCCTTGGGGGGTATAGTGGGACTGTTTGTAATATATAGAGCATTTTGGGTAAGATGTCCATTTTTACTATGTTTACCCTCCCTATCCATGAAAAGGTCTTTCTATCATATTTGTGTAGTCATTTTATTATATTTTGTACCACTGGGGAGTAGTTTAGTTCTTGAAGTTTATCTAGGCTCCTGGGGATTTCCACTCCTAAGTATTTAATAGCCCTGGCTTGCCATTTAAAAGGAAAATGTTTCTGTAACTTTTGCTGAGTTCCCTTTATCAATGATATATCTAAAGCTTCTGTTTTCTCTAAGTTAAATTTAAAGTTACTAACTTCCCCAAATCTATTAAGTTCTTTGATTAGGTTTGGTATTGTTACTATTGGGATAGTAATATAAATTAACAGATCATCTGCATAAACCGACATTTTGTACTCTGTCTCCTTTACCTTAATCCCCCATATATCTGGATTTTTCCGAATAGCACTTGTTAGACGTTCTATTACTAGGATATAGAGCAAAGGTGACAAAGGACACCCCTGTCGTGTTCCATTAAAGATATCTATTGTATCCGACAAGTTACCATTTACCCTTATTCTTGCTTTCGGTTTGTCATATAATACCATGATTTTTTGCTTCATCTGGGGGCCAAGTCCCCATTGTCTGAGGGCTTCTTCCATAAAACACCATCCCACCCTGTCAAATGCCTTTTCGGCATCAATAGAAAGCAGACAGGATGGGATAGCATATCTCTGGGCATATTCTATTAAGGATATTGTTTTTAAGGTATTGTCCCTTGCTTCCCGTCCCCTCATAAATCCCACTTGGTCCAAATGGACACTTTTAGACATTATTGGAGTAAGTCTATTTGCTATTATCTTAGAATAAATACGTAAATCTATATTTGTTAAGGAAATCGGTCGATAATTTCCACATAATGTGTGGTCCTTTCCAGGTTTACGTATCAAAGAAATATGTGCCTCTTTACTTTGTGGGACGAAAGGCCGGGCGGCAGAGACCGAATTAAATGTCTTATTAAGTAGGGGTACCATTTCTTCCTTAAACATCTTATAAAACCGAGGGGTAAACCCATCTGGGCCTGGGCATTTACCTATGACTAATGCATCTATTACTTTCTGTATTTCCAAATTCGAGAATTCCCGCTCCAATTCTATTCTGGTTTCTTCTGATATTTCAGGAATTGCTGTTTCCTCTATATACTTACGCACTTTCTGTCGGAATGTCTCGGCTTTTTGATTTTGATTATTAACCCTATATAGTTTGGAGTAGTATGAGTGAAAAGTTTGTATCATTTCCTTGGGGTCATGTGTCAACTCCCCATTTGATTTCTGGATCTTTATTATTGGACCTGTAGATGTTCTTTGTTTTAATGCTCAAGCCAATAGTCTTCCCGGTTTATTGCCATGTTGGTAAAACATTATTCTAGTTCTATCTCTTATTTTTAGTGTTTGTTCATTCAAAAGTGTTTGTAATTTCATTCGTGTTTCCGTTAGAACTATCAGATTATTTGGGGTTGAGTTTTCTTTATGAATAGTTTCCAGTTCCGATATTTCTTTTAGCAGGGTTGTAATTTTCCTAGTTCCTTGATCCATGTTTTATGAATATGCCTCTTATCAGGCATTTTAAAGTCTCCCACTGGAGAGGTTGGGAGGTCTCATCGTGTTCATGATCCCTCACAAACTCCCCAATAGTTTTTCGCATTTTGGTCGCGCAGATCTCATCTTTAAGCAAATTATCATTTAACCTCCATGACCAACTTCTGTTATCCTGGTTTGGGGTTTCTAATATTAGGAATATTGGAGCATGGTCCAATCATACAAAGTTTCCTATCTCCGATGAGGATACCCTTGTCAAATCTCTTTGGTTAACCAAGAAAAAATCTATTCTGTGATATGTGCCATGACTGCTCGAGTAAAATGTATCATTTCTCTCTGTCGGCTGTAAAATACGCCAAACATCTATTAACTGATATTTATTCATTGCATCTTTAAACCGGGTCACCTAACCCTGCATTCACCCTATCTTTAATGAGGTGGTGTCTGTATTTTGGTCTAAAATGTAATTAAAATCCCCCCAATCAATACCATTCCTTCTGCTTTCTCCATCATTTTCTCTATTCTTTGTATACCTTCTTTAATCTGATCTTGATTAGGTAAATACAGATTAATTAATGTATATTTTTTACCATAAATAATTATTTTTAAGAGTGGTGACCTTCCATCTTTTCCTCTGTAACTATCTATTATTTGATATGGCAAGGATTTATGAATTCCTATAGATACCCCTTGAGTTTTTGAATAGGGGAATGTATCATGATACCAGCTAGAATAAAATGTATTTTGTAAATTAGGAACTGAATCTGTACGAAAATGTGTTTCTTGGGAAAAAATATTTTAACCTTTTCTTTATGCATTGCATATAAGATTTGGGATCTTTTAGATGGGAATTTAATCATTTTGCATTAAGGGAACATATTTTGATTTGGCCCATGAGAGAGAAAAAAAAAAGGAAACCGAAGCATCACCCCTCACTCACTCCACACTCAACACCTTACACTCTCCTACATGACTCTATGTCAAGTCCCTTACAAAGTAGGGTCCCTATATGGGGGGGATCTGGAGTCTCTACCTTCAAGCCGCCTAGAGTCTCCTCTATCATTCTCTGGGTAATTTTATATATTTTATATTATCCGTTTTTCCTCTCTCCCAAAAGGGGGATGTACAATGGCGGAGGATAAACAAGAAGATGACAAATCAATGGGGGGGGGGGGGGGAGAGGAGAGAAAAAAAAATCCCCTTTTTTTTCCTTTTATATCACATATATATCAACCTATCAGGTCCGTTCCCTCTTCCTATTTCTAAAGAGAGGAAAGAAGGGTATATATATATATATACAAAAAAAAAAAGTGAATATTTTTTTCTTTTCTCTCTCTTTTCCCCTCCCTTCTCATTACCAAAACACATAACACTCATCTTTCATCTGTAAGTGTCCTTAAGTATATGTATACATCCTAAGTAAAAGTGAACATCATGCCCTCGTCTGTGATGATAAAAAAAAAAAAAAAAATACATGTACTCTGCCCCCATACATCCTTACATCCTCTTTCTAATATTATCATATTTAGACATTCCAATATTCATAAACATTCTAGACAAAACAAAAAAAAAATAAAAAAATAAATTTATATTACATATATATCCGCCTATCGGGTCCGTTCTTTCCTCCTATTTCTCAAGAGAGGAAAGAAGGGTATAAAATGGAAAAAAAAAAAAAAACCCTCTTGCCAATCTCCCCCATAAATGTGAAAAATTGTAGTTACCAAAACCCATAACATTAATGTTTCCATCTGTAAGTGTCCAAAAGTATATATATACAACCTCAGTGAAAGTGAACATCACGCCCTCATCTATGATGATGGCAAAAAAAAAAAAAAAAAAAAAAATTTGTGTTTATATGTGTTTTAAGGATAAGTCTCACTTGCTTACTATGTGAGAAAAAAAATGCACATATATCAATGTATGTTGTTTTTTAAAACTACACTCCACGTGCTAGAAAAAAAAAAAAAAATTGTATCAATATGTGCTATTACATACGTATCACTCATGTTGCTTATATGTGTATTAGTGTGCCCATTAACCACTTCAGCCCCGGAAGGATTTCACACTTTAGGACCAGAGCCCTTTTTGCCATTCGGCACTGCGTCCCTTTAACTGACAATTGCGCGGTCGTGTGAACGTTGTACCCAAACAAACTTTGCGTCCTTTTTTCCCCACAAATAAAGCTTTCTTTTGGTGGTATTTTATCACCTCTGCGTCATTTCTGATCACCGCTATAAACAAAAGAAGATCGATAATTTTGCAAAAAAAAAAAACCAAATTTCTTACTTTTTGCTAAAATACAAATAAAAAAAAAAAATATATAAAAAAATTTTTTTTCCATCGGTTTTGGCCGATTTATATTCTTCCTCATATTTTTGGTAAAAAAAATTGCAATCGGCGTTTATTGATTAGTGTGTGCAAAAGTTGCCACGCCTACGGATGATGAGAATTCATTTCTGGGGTTTTTATTTTTCTTTATTTTTTACTAGTAATGGCGGCGATCTGCGATTTTTAGCGGTACTGCGATATTGCAGCGGACACATTGGACCATTTTGACACTTTTTGGGACCATTGGCACTTATACAGCGATCTGTGCTATAAAAATGCACTGATTACTGTGTAAATGCCATTGGCAGTGAAGGGGCTAACCTGCAGGGGGCGCTCTAAGTGTTAACTGTGTTCCCTGGGCGTGTTCTAACTGTGTGTGGGCTGCCCTGACTGGGGGAAGGAGGTGATCACAGCTTCCATATAGAGGAAGCCTCTCATCACCGCCCTTCCCCCTCTAACAGAACGGAGATCCGCGTTTACTTACACGGACCTCTGTTACTTCACTGCCAGGGGGGCATCGCGGGTAGCCGGCGGTGATCGAGTCCGCCCTACCCACTCCCTGGCCCCTCCCCAAACACAGTGAGCGTGCGAGTGCGCCTCCGGCGGCGCGCGTGCGCTCACAGTGAGTAGTATCGCAGCTGCCGTCATATGACAGCGGTTTGCGATATCGAGCCACTTTGTCGCCGTCAGACGCCAGTCGGCGATCGGCAAGTGGTTAAACCAAACCTAAATATAAAAAAAATAAATAAATAAAATTTTATTAACATTATGATCTCTCCCTCCCCCTCCCCCCACCATCCTCTTCAGTTAATTATTATATTGCTTTTCTTTTCCGGTAAACCCGATCCAGCAGTTCACCAAAATCCGTAAGCCATAATGGCAAGTTTATTTTAGGAAGTTGTAGGGCCTTCAAAAAATCTGAGAGATCCCCAATATCTTGAAATACTGCCTTCTGTCCTCTGTCTTTAAAGTGTTACTAAATCCAATGATATGAAAATAGTTAATCTGCCCCCCACAGTGCCCGCAGCTTATAAATCTTCCTTTTACATTAAAATACTGCCACTATATACCTTTTGGGATGATCTGTATACCATGGTTTCCTGATAACCTGCACAGTTTGTCCATAGCTGTGTGTTCAAGAAGGAGGAGATTTCCACTACAGCCTGTATACACGCTAGGGTTGCCACCTTTTCTTCAAGCCAAACCCGGACACTTTAGCGGCACAGGGCAATTTTTTTCCATAGTATACACTAAAGGGTTATAAAAGACCAGGAACGTCTTTGGGTTCCTCAAGGAAAATAGTAATGCAGCACATATAGCACAGGTGGTGAACAGTGGGTGTGGCCAAAATGCTCTTGCTGACATCATCGCCCAGCCTTCCAGTAATGCTGAACCTGCCGCCAGGTAGCCGCCCGCAGCTCCCAGACGGCAACAGATTTGTGTGTGACTATCTCGGTTACTTTTTTATTTTTTTACTATCTTGGTTACTTGGGGAGCCACATCCTGGTCTGAATAATGTGTCTGGGTTTAACGCAGACTGAAACCCGGACACATAACTCAAAACTGTCCAGGTGAATTCTGGACAGTAAAAAATGTGATCAAGCACTGCCATGCCAGTACCACATCCCTGAAAGTAACAATGAAAAAATGATATCTGTGTGGGGTGAAACCCCATCCCCACAGAGATAGATATTGGGACTTTAACGGTACTGTGTTTCTCTCTCTGAATGATCAGACTGATATAATGATATTTATACAAAATTTATTGTTAATAAACAACATATTAAAATCACCAATTTAGAAAAGAATACATAGATACAAAATAGAAAAAACTGGACAATACAGTACATTGACCCAAACAGGTCCATATGCTCTCAGTCGGCGGAATAACAGTGAACTCCAGTGACTGGTAGGTGTGGGATACGTATCTGTTCTTCCCAACGCGTTTCGCCAAAAAAAGCGGCTTCCTCAGGGGAAATCGAGCAGAAACCAATTACAGGTATCCGTATCCTAAGTAAGTAT
>BLSH010020530.1:412847-431018 GCA_018402905.1 Glandirana rugosa
GTTACTACGGTGGTCGTAGAGACAGGGAAACGACCACCGGACAGTAGTATACTTTAACCGGACTTGGAACCGAGTAGTGATGACTCCTTTATATGTCACAAGGTATCAAAATGTCGACATACGGTTCCACGGTTCTGTGCCCCGAGCCCAACCTTTTTCAAGCCAATTAGAACCTCAGGCTCAAATCATGTGGCTTGAAAAAAAAAAACTTCATAGAAACCCTTGAGTCCGGCGCCCAGCATGCATCCCTGCATGCCCACTAGGGGGGCGGCGCCCCTTACGGACCGGCCACGCCTGGTAAATACATAAATGGTTTGTATAGTAAGTTCATTGAAAACTTGTTTTCTTGAAGGTCATGGCAAAAAGTCAAGGAGGCAGTTTTTGTGGTTGGAGGAAAAGAGGTTTCACCTTGGCATACAGCTGTAAAACTATGGAACACTGTATATTTCCTCAGTAGTGATGAGCCAAGGTTCAGGCCAATTTCATATGATGACAGGCCACCAGCAAAGGGACAGAGATGCTGGTGGCATCATTGACCATATATGGTCACATGGCCATATTTGGACATTGTTATTGACCATAAATGTCCTTGTAGCCATATTAGGTGAATAATATCATCAGCATCTCCACCTGCTTAGTTATGTGTGGCTGCAGAGTGAAGAATTACCCAGCCACAGCTGATTGGACCAACAAGTGAGAGCTTCCCGTCGGTTCAGCCCAGACCTTAGCTCATCACTACTCCTTGGGAGCTTCTTGATCTTGTCAACTCCTTAGATTGCTTCAAAAAGAGTCGGATGTGTTCCTAAATGCACAAAATATAAACAGCCATTGATATTTCTAAGAATGACATTGTAGAATATTGATCCAGCGAGCTATCTGATTTACACCGTGGTTTATAAAGATCTTTGCCTTCCTCTGGATCAATTGCAGGTTTTATGATGCTGAGGACACCTCAATGGAAGCGGGTCTCTATTCAAGCCAAGTCCCTGTGTAGTAAAGTGGCTTTGAGTGTCTACTGTGTTGCTGCAAAGTTTATTTTAGATTTCTGCCTTCCTTTTTTTTGGCCATTATGAATATTTTTTTTCATTGGATGGCTCAACTTTGTTTCACAGTTATGGCTGTTTCTCATGAACGGTGTCCTCTGAAGAGTGATCTGTGGTGCAGTGCTTTTCAGAGGGCATTTGACATGTGGTGAGCAGGCAATATGTTTCCTCCCTACAGCCTGATATAACCCTATAAATGCCACACGATACACACTGTAATTATGTGCATTGCATATAGTTGCTGGGCAGTTGCAGGGCAGCTCCCATACTGTTTAAGGCCTCTTTCACACTTGTGCGACTTGTCCTGTGACTTGGGACTGCAAAGTCGCATGACAAGTTGTACCCCATGATTTCCAATGAGTACTAGACATGTACGGTTCATTTAGTTCCGATTTAAAATTCGGACGAATTTTCATTTTGCGGAAATTCAGATGTATCCAAATTTCCGAATTACAATAGTACCAAATTTAAACGAATCTGAAAAAATTCATACAACATTCAAAATCGAATGATTTTCAAATCATTTTCAAAGACTTTTCCAATTTGAATAGTTTTCAGATTCAAATTCGAAAAGTCCTTGAATTTGAATAATTTTCCAATTTCCAAAGAGAACAAAATAGAATAGAAAACAAAGGAATAGAACAGAAAAAAAACAATAGACTACAAAAGAATATAACAGAAAACAAAATAGAATACAGCAGAGTAAAACAGCTCTGTTCCACTCCACCACATTATATTCCCTAATTTTCTGTTATATTCCCCTCTATTGTATTCTATCTTTTTCCATTCTATTCCTCCACTTTCCACTCCGCCCCATTCTCCTTGGAAATTGGAAAACTGTTCAAATTTGAAAATGATTTGAATTCAAAAATGATTCATATTCGAAAACTATTCAAAATTGATTTGAAAACGAATAAACAAAACAAATTCCGAAAACTTATTAAACTAATCAAACTAAACAAATTGATGTAAATAACGAATCAAAACTAAACTACACAGTATTTTTCGCTCTGCACATGTCCATTACTAGTAGAAATTAAAAACAACTAATACAAAATTTAAAAAATAAAAATATCCCATAGTTTGTAGACCTGATAACTTTTGCACAAAGCAATCAATATACGCTTATTGGGATTTTTTTTTTATACCAAAGACATGTAGCAGAATACAAATTGGCCTAAATTGCGTGACCACGCAATTATCAGTTAAAGTGACACAGTGCCGAATAGGAAAAAATTGCCTGGTCATGTAGGGGGTAAAATCTCCCTGAGCTCAAATGGTTCATGATAAATTCTAGGCAGATATAAAAGAGAAACATTCATGAAGCTATTTATTCTTTAACACATTGTAAAACACATCCTAGATTGTAAGCTCTAATGAGCAGGGCCCTCTGATTCCTCCTGTATTGTAACATTGTAAAGTGCTGCACAAACTGTCAGCGCTAAATGTGACCTAGCATCAGTCTCTTGCAGTCTATGTATGTACAGCAGGGCTGGAGTGTGAGAGTCAGAAGCAGCACAAAGAACCAGTTCATGTGCTAACACAATATATGCTGATAGGCATGGCTGGATTAACATAGGGGCTATTGGAGCTGCAGCTCCAGGCCCCTTCCTTAAGATAGGCCCAGCCCAATGGTGTGAGCGAGTCACTAATACTGCCCAGCCCTACTCTGTATACAGTGTATACATGATTGATATGTAAATTGTGACAGCATATTTAATTTGTTTTAACAAAAAATAGTTTGCATTTTCAATGTATTTATTTCCATAAAAAGGCCCACCAAAAGCCTTAGCACCAAGTCCATGATGATCTTAATCCGGCCCTGCTGATAGGAGGAAAAGCAGAGTGACAAAGAGATGAGCTCATCACGGTCCTGCTTCTCCATTTATTGTCAAGTCACAGGCTGTAGTGGGTCCAGGGTGACCTGGGCTCAGAGGAATTTGGTTGTATGGTGCTGGCAGTCAGAGTGAGGACATCTAGTGGCAGGGAAAAAGTGATGCAGGGGAAAAACTGAATGTTGCAGAAAAAGCTGGTTTTGTTGTTTTAACTTTTGATGAGTTATTTATCTTGCTATTTTTGGCGGGAGTTTTGCTTTATGTGGCACTCCCTTTATATTTAAATGCCTCTATGGCAGCAATAGGGAGGCTGAGATGTGAGAATTGTTAGTGTCACTATTGTTCTATTATGTGAAATGCCACTTGGAAATAGCGGTATTAAACCTCAAACCAAAAATGTAATATATTGCAGATTACCAATCATTAGATGTTGTGGCTTTTTATTTTTTATTTTTACACTGTCCTTTTAAAAAAACATTTTTGATCACTTTTATTCCTATTACAGGAAATGTAAAAATTCCTTGTAATAGAAAAAAGCATGACAGGACCTCTTAAATATGAGATCTGGGGGTCAAAAAGACCTCAAATCTCACATTTACACTTAAATGCAATAACAAAAATAAAAGTAAATGTCATTTGAAAAAAAAAAAAAAAATGTCTCCTTTAAGAGCTGTGGGCGGAAGTGATGTTTCACGTTGCTTCCGCCCTTCAATGCTATGGACCTCAGTGGGCGGCATCTTCCACTCACTTGGCATCCAGGCAGCGGGGGGAGAGGATCCGATCGTCTCCACTGCTACCGACGGGTCCGGTAAACAGCGGAGACAACGGGAAAGTGGCGGTGGAGGGGGCACCTCTCCCGCATCCAATAAAAGTGGTCTGCGAATCTGCCGCAGAGACCACTTTTATCTGAAAGCCGGGCTGCCCGCCGTTTAAAAAAAAAATACAGAGGTTATGGCAGCTATCTGCTGCCATAGCAACGGTATTCAACGGCAAAGTACCGCCGTATAATGACGGGTGGGGTCCAGAAGTGGATAAAGGTTTTACATGAATAAATAAAAGCTGAATCATTGTAATCACCCCTGCCAGTGTTAAATGGTTTCTCTCATTTCTGGAACTGGTACATTCTGCTGAGAGCTTGTTCTTTTGAAAAACAACAGACTCACTTGCTGGATCATCAGATGAAAATAGATAAAAAAAAAAAAAAAGCTGTTATAAAAAAAAAAATGAATGCAGCCATCACATCTAAGAATTGGTAAAATAATGTTTGCATTTGGGTTGCCCACTTCAAATAAGATCCAGTCCCGAGAACATAAATGGCAATTGTATTGCAGCCTACCAGGCTGGGCATTTTATCACCTGAATCGCAATGCTTGTTCCTGGAAGGTTCTGCAGCTGGCACGGAGCCACGGCCGCCCAACCATTGTCCTCCTGGATCAGGGCTTGCCAGGTTTTTCCGGCATCACACAAACTGCAGCATATTGCTGGGTGACACATGGAGTTAGTTGGTTAATTACAGGCTGATTCATTACGGCAGTCGGTCATAAGTCACATAGGACTGGGATCTATCGTCTCAGAAAAGAGCGAATAAAATACAGAGTGTTTTTTTTCTAGATAGGCTTTTATATAATTTTTCTTTATTGTCTCCCTGTGCAAACGCTGATGTTTTTTTCTCTTCATACACGGATTTTTAGCGCCGCATTTTTTATCATTTTTTTCAGCTCTCCATGTTATTCAATGGCCCCATAAAAACGCTGACGTTTTTGAGCTGTAGATGGCGTCGGCGTTATTAAGCGGTAAATCAAACGCAGGACCCAGGCGTTCTGAGGCTGTAACGTTACAGCGTTTTTGACGCCGAGCCGGCAAAACGCTCACTAACGCGTATTAACGCTGTAGCGACGTTAACCGGCATTTTTAGCGCCGGCGTTTTCAGGTTAAAAAATAGCAGAGGAATGTTTTTTTTTAAAAAAAATGCCTATTGACGCCAACGCTCACTGACTCTCATTAACGCTCACTGACGCCAATGCAAAACGCTGACGAAAACGCAGATTTTTGCCTGACGTCGGTCCCGACGTTTTTCTATTACGCCTGTGTGTATGAGGCCTCACCATTATAGTAGTTATAAATTGTAAACCCAATCACAAAAATCTCATATGTACTTGAACATGTAAATATAAATAAAATCATATTTTCATATCTTTTTAAAATCTTCAGCTTTCATTAAAGCTAAATACCAGGTTAACAGCTAAATACACAGAGGAAATACAAATATATTGGAATTGTTAACATGATTGTAACGGTTCTTTTTTTGTTGTTTTTTTAAAAATAACAAACATGCCTATACTTACCTGCTCTGTGCAAGGGTTTTGCACAGAGCAGCCCCGATCCTCCTTTTCTGGGGTGCCCTGGTGGCGATCCTGGCTCCTCCTCTTCATCGGGTGCCCCCATGGAAAGCCGCTTTCCATTGGGGCACTTGTGCGGGCGCGCTCCCGAGTCCTGCTGCTGCGTCCATTGACACAGACAGCAGGATTCGGCGCCGCCCCCCGGCTCCCGTGTCACTAGATTTGATTGACAGCAGTGGGAGCCAATCTATCCAATGAGGACTCGAGACAGCGGCTGGAGCTGCTGGGTTCATGCTCGTCGCTGGAACGATCGGGCTCAGGTAAGAAAAATGGGGGGGGTCTAGGGGGGGCTGCTGCAGCACAGAAGGGTTTTCACCTTAATGCATAGAATGCATTAAGGCGAAAAAACATGAGACTTTACAACCCCTTTAAAGATGCCAAAGATTTGTATTTCTTCTGATCCAGTTCTCACTAGTGCAACTTGTCATGCGACTGTGGCTCTAACCCCATAAGGGCCACTGGTGTATGTGGTCATCTTCCACCCTGCACTGCCAGGCACACAGATCGCCTGTTTTTTTATTAGGGGAATTTAATTTGGATAGGGAAAGGATGATATAGGATGCAGTGGCTGCTAGTGCTATATTTTTTTGGGGGGCAGCAAACAATCCATACGCCACCCCCTCCCCCCCAGTCGGTCAGATCAGCCGCACCCCCCCCCCTCCATTGGTCAGCCGGTGACTTCACCCGGCGTCTCCTCCTCCTCGGGTCCCCTGCATCTCCTCCTCCTCTAGCTCTTCTCCTCCAATACGAGCGCTTCTCCTCTCGCCCAATCGAGTTTCGGGACCTGCGACCCGGTTCCTGATTGGCCGGGAGGAGAATCAGGAAGACAATAGCAGATATTAATTCACTATTGTCACACAACTAGGTGGGCTCAGGGCGCAGTGCTCATGGCACATGTGCTTCTAAAAAAAAAAAAGAACCAACATTGGAATCCATGCGTCTAGTGCCCCGCATGTAGATTAGGGGCCGGCGGCATGGCTCAGGGGGATGGGCCGCCACTGATGGGATGCACATTTCATCAGCAAAACTTGTGAGGGACTAGAATTATATACACTCCAGTATATACACTCTTCTACCTCCAGCACAATATTGATTGCAGAACAACAACTCACAGGATCAGCTAGCACAGGCTTTTGATCCAACACAGACCCTGAATCTTAGCAGAATGCCCTTTGCAGGCAGGGGCCGCGAGCCGCTATGGTGTAGCAAAAAGATAGAAGTCTTTGATGCTAGCTGTCCCATCTGTGGCTAATGCTCCCAGTACCACTTCTTCAGCCACTGCCAGCCCTCCTGGCCGCAGCTACCCCTTTCTCCTGCCTGTGCCACCACAGTCCTCCCGACTGACTCTACATCCTTCCCAGATTGCTCCATCCCAGTCCTCTCATGCGTGCCTCCCCATCCCCCTGACTGTGTTTCACTCACCACCCCTCTCGGCTGTTCCTTGTCCTCAAGGAGACTTGCCTGGCAGTGTTCCCCCGCATTCCTTTTTCTTGCTCCCGTGCCTTCTGGCCAGGACACCTGTGTTTGTCTTGAAGAGGGTCCTGTCCACACCCAAACACAGGCCCAAGGTCCTGGTTGGGGATTGGTCAGGGCCTTCAGAATACTCCAGGCAGCTCCACTTTACCTCTCCTCCCATTCTTCTGGAAGTTTCCATCAAGTTAAAAAAGTAAGGGGGAGGTCTCGGTGATGCTGCCTGTGAGTCATCCAGCTCTCCCCGGATCTCTGCCCAACCCAGGAAAAACACAGACAGGCTTGCACACATTTATCTATACTAACCAAAAAAATCTACTTACACTCTTACACTTCTAGCACACTAGGGCAGTGGTTCTCAGCTCCGGTCCTCAGGACCCACCAACAGGCCAGATTTTAAGTATTACCTTGGGGAGATGCAGACTAGAATACTGCAATCACTGAGCAGCAAATGATATCACCTGTGATGTATTTCAGTTATCCTGCAAGCCTGGCCTGTTGGGGGATAAATAAAACATTTAATGATATATTCATGATTGCAGAGCTGCATGCATTTGTGCTTTTTATATTTGCTTTTAGTTCAGCTTGAAAATAATACCTGGTGATCAAACGGTCAAATTCACCAAACTTGATTTTGCAGAAATGTTTGCAAAATTGAAATGTCTGCCTTCTCCAAAATACAGTTCATTTCAGCCTTCAATTTTACCATGCAGTGCGTTGCAAAAGTATTCATACCCCTTGAAATTTTCCACATTTTGTCATGTTACAACCAAAAACGTAAATGTATTTTATTGGGATTTTATGTGATAGACCGACACAAAGTGACACATAATTGTGAAGTGGAAGGAAAATGATAAATGGTTTTCAAATTTTTTTACAAATAAATATGTGAAAAGTGTGGGGTGCATTTGTATTCAGCCCCCCTGAGTCAATACTTTGTAGAACCGCCTTTCCCTGCAATTACAGCTGCAAGTCTTTTTGGGGAAGTCTCTACCAGCTTTTCACATCTAGAGAGGACATTTTTGCCCATTCTTCTTTGCAGAATTGCCAGATTGGATGGAGAGCTTCTGTGAATAGCAATTTTAAGTCTTGTCACAGATTCTCAATTGGATGGTCTGGACTGTGACTAGGCCATTCTAACACATGAATATGCTTTGATCGAAACCATTCCATTGTAGCTCTGGCTGTATGTTTAGGGTCCTGCTGGAAGGTGAACCCCCACCCCTGTCTCAAGTCTTTTGCCGACTCCAACAGGTTTTCTTCTAAGATTGCCCTGTATTTGGCTCCATACACCTTCCCATCAACTCTGACCAGCTTCCCTGTCCCTGCTGAGGAAAAGCATCTCCACAAAATGATGCTGCCACCACCATGTTTCACGGTGAGGATGGTGTGCTCAGGGTGATGTGGAGTGTTCGTTTTCAGCCACACATAGTGTTTTGCTTTTAGGCCAAAAAGTTCAATTTTGGTCTCACCTGACCAGACCACCTTCTTCCACATGTTTGCTGTGTCCCCCACATGGCTGCTCGCAAACTGAACTTCTTATCGCTTTCTTTCAACAATGGCTTTCTTCTTGCCACTCTTCCATAAAGGGCAGATTTGTGGAGTGCATGACTAATAGTTGTCCTGTGGACAGATTCTCCCACCTGAGCTGTGGATCTCTGCAGCTCCTCCAGAGTTACCATGGGCCTCTTGGCTGCTTCTCTGATTAATGCTCTCCTTGCCCGGCCTGTCAGTTTAGGTGGACGGCCATGTCTTGGTAGGTTTGCAGTTGTGCCATACTCTTTCCATTTTCAGATGATGAATTGAACAGCGCTCAGTGAGATGTTCAAAGCATGGGATATTTTTTGATAACCTAACCCTACTTTAAACTTCAACACAACTTTATCCCTGACCTGTCTGGTTTGTTCCTTGGCTTTCATTATGCTGTTTGTTCTCTAAGGTTCTCTAACAAATCCCTGAGGGCTTCACAGAGCAGCTGTATTTATACTGAGATTAAATTACACACAGGTGGATTCTATTTACTAATTAGGTGACTTCTAAATGCAATTGGTTCCATTAGATTTTAGTTAGGGATATCAGAGTAAAGGGGGCTGAATACAAATGCCCCCCACACTTTTCACATATTTATTTGTAAAAAAAACGTTGAAAACCATTTATCATTTTCCTTCCACTTCACAATTATGTGCCACTTTTTGTTGCTCTATCACATAAAATCCCAATAAAATACATTTACCTTTTTGGTTGTAACATGACAAAAATGTGGAAAATGTCAAGGGATATGAATACTTTTTCAAGGCACTGAATGACACTGCTTGGCAAAGTTAACTAAAATGCCATGCGACATGGCTCACCTAAAAAGAAATGCCTTTTTCAAATATTAAAGCATTGAAATATATTAAAAAAGTGTAAAAAATATTTTAAAAAATTAAATAAATAAAACAAACTTTGGAAGACGATTTAGCTGATGTATTTTGTGCATATATAACACTGCATGGGTTTAAATCCACAGTCGTGAAGGGCTCTCTTTGAGGATCATTTAAACCGACTGGTTTTGTTGGAGCTTTCAGTGACTTGCAAGTCTGAATTTATAAATTCCTGACAAAATACAGCAACTGGATGAGACACACTCCATCTTTTATGATAAAAGGCAATCCTTAATCTCCACTCCAGTGTTATGCCTAGGCTGAGATAAGTCATTAGTCTGCTGCAGGTATGACGAAGCAATTCCTCAGTCTTTTCTGGTTGGACTGCATTATTGTAGCTTTACAGCAAGTCACAAGATGAGAAGCTGCAGCAAGGCTTCTGAGTCTAGATTGTGACCCTGGATGATGCCTAGAAAAAGATGGTGCCATCCTTTTGGGTACAAAAGTATATAAAAGCATTGTCAGGGTGATCTCTCTAAGCAGTAATAAATACCTGGAATTGTTGAACTTACACATTGCCTAGCATGCATGCACTTAAAGGGGTTGTAAACCCTCAAGGTTTTTCACCTTAATGCATTAAGGCAGCCTTTCTCAACCTTTTCAACACCAAGGAACCCTTGAAATAATTCTCCGGTCTCGGGGAAACCCTGCTAAAAATTAAAAATCTAAAACTCATAATGCCTTAGTGTGATGGTCAATGGGAAGAATGCTCCTTACACTTGTGGTCAGATAGCTAAAAAGATCAATGGTATCATTGGGAATTTATCTGAGAGGTAGAAATTGACCATTGCTCAAGGAATCCCTAGCAACCTGTGGAGGAACCCTAGGGTTCCACGGAACCCTGGTTGAGAACCCTGCATTAAGGTGAAAATTCTCCTGTACTGCAGCAGCCCTCCAGAGCCCCCCTTTTACTTACCTGAGCCCGATCATTCCAGCAACGTGGACGAGCACACCCGCACCAGCTGTCTCGGGTCCTCATTGGATAGATGGATAGCAGCAGGAGTTATTGGCAGGGGCGGAGCCGAGTCCTGCCCGCACGAGTGCCCCCATGGAGAGCGGCTCTCCAATGGGGCACTCGAGAAGAGGAGGAGCCAGGAGAGCCGCTGAGAGACTCCAAAAGAGGAGGACCGGGGCCACTCTATGCAAAACCAACTGCACAGAGGAAGTAAGTATGACATATTTGTTTTTTGTTTGTCTTTTTTAAAAACGAACCTTTACATATCCTTTAACGTGAAACTGTATCCGATTCTAGGTGCACTTTAAATGCTTTGTCGGCTCCCTGAATGCAGTACTATTTGGACTAGCGCTTACAGGCACAAATTAAAGTGGTTCCAGAGGGCTCAGGGTTTTATACCTTAAAGTATTCAATTAAGGTAAAAATCTTCTGGATGCAGCCCCCCCCAGTACTTACCTGAACCCCATCTCAATCATGCATGAGAGCAGCGTCTCTCCCGGGTCTCTATCTCCTCATTGGCTCACACAGCTGCAAGAGACATTGGCTCATGCTGCTGTCAATCGCAGCCAGAGAGCCAGTGTGGAGAGAGCGGGGGCAGGCCGAGCCTCTCTCTGTGTGTGAATGGAAACACCGAGCGCGGCTTGGGAGCAAGCCTGCTCAAGTGCCCCTATAGCAAGAAACAGTACAACGTACAATAATTGTGTTATGTCCCAATGGATTTTGTATGGTGTAGAACAGGGGTCTCCAAACTTTCCAGACTTTAGGGGGGCCGGACTGTGGCCTGCCACAATAGAAAATGCCATGGCATTAATGGGAGTAAACAATGACATAGGCTTGGTGGTCAGTGGGAGTAAAAAAAAACATTGGTGTAGAATAGTACCTTTTTTTGGTTTCAGTGGGAGGAAAAGTACCTCAAGGGCCAGATAAAGGTAAAACAAAGGGCCATGTACAGCCCATGGGTCACAGTTTGGAAACCCCTGGTGTAGAATAAACCAAATAATAGTGGGAACCCGTGAGAAGGAGGGACATTTTGTTATGGCCCTATGGGAAGGGAGGAGACGCAAATGATTGTCTGAAAAACTTACCAAAAGGGGTCTCTGAGGGATCATGTGAGATTATATCTTACAATTTAAGACCCCTGGGGCTAAGGCTGCATTCACACCTGAGTGTAGCGTTTTTGAGCTTTTTTTCAGGTATTTTGTTTGAGAGTCTTCACATATGTTTTTGTACAGCATTTTTGAACTTTGGTGTTTTAAGGTGTTTTAAAGAGCCGACACCTGCTGGTTTCCTAAACAGTGACCCATCCCTGCTGTCAGCAGCAGGAATAAGTTATTGGTTGTTAGGAGCCTGCATCCAGGGTCTCCCTCAAATCCATACCAAACCCCATGGGATGTGCCCCCCCCGAACCATACCAGACCATCCACATGCCCTCAACATGGGGGACGGAACTTTGCAGTACCTTGTCCCCATGTTGATAAGGACAAGGACCTCTTACCACAATTCTGGCCCAGTGGTTTTGAGGATGCGGGTGATAGCTTATCAGAATGTGTAAGCTCCCTTTAATAAGAAGCCCCAGATCATGCCCCCCCCCCCAGGAGTGAGTATAGGGTACATATTACCCCTACTCATTTACCAAAAAAAATGTCAAGCATGAATAAAAACACATACACAGTTTTTGACAAGTCTCTAATAATAAACATGTCCTCTAAAGAAAATGCATTGTCAATCACGATAAATGCCAAGCCTATCCGCTCGCCGTGTACTACCGGCCCTGCCTCTTGTCACCCGCCAGATGACAGCACCGCTTCCCCCCACCGCTAAACAACGCCATGGGGCAGGGATCTCTGAGTGATGTCATGGGGGGTACAACTAGTGTAGCAATTGTAATAAAAAGCCTCACAATCTGTGCCAAGTAAATAATGGAATGGAAAATGAGTTTGTCAATATTTGGTGCAATAGTATGTCAAGAGGATGATCGAGAAAGACGGTTGCAAATTGTTATGTGCTCCAGATAAACTATATATGCTGCAGCCAGGGTTTTTATAGCAGGAATTCGGGGGAACGCAGTTCCTGCACCTCCAGAACTGAATGTATGTAATGGCAAGGAGTGCTGGGGTGTGTTGGAGGATCTATTGATGCTGGCTGCTGGGTTGAGAATCTATTGTTGCTGTAGGGGATCTTTGCAGGGGGTTTATTGTTGTTAGGGAGGTCTATAGTTGCTTGTGGTGATTTATTGTTGCTGGGGGTGGGTCTTATGCTGCTAGGAGGGATATATTGTTGAGGGAGGGGTCTAATGTTGGTTAATGTTAATGGCTGCTGGAGGGTCTATTGATGCTGGCTGTTGGGAGTCCATTGTTGCTGGGGTGGATCTATCGCCGCTGGGGTGTCCATTGTTGCTAGATCTACTTCACTGCCTTTCTTGTTATCATTAACAAATTTCATACAAAATACTTAGCCCCACAAAATGATACTTGGTTCTGTATTCTCTAAAAGGGGTGGTACTGGGAGATGGGTAAGGGGTGGAACCAAGGTACGGTGCTCGGAGGTGGGAAGGGGCAGAGACAAGGGGTGACTCAGAGGGGAGGAGTTCCTGCATCTGTTCTCTGAGAAAAAAAGCCCTGGCTGCAAAATATTTGTTTATTTGACATGCTATGTGGCTAAATAAGATGTCATGTGCAATAATTTGCAACCTCCAACAATTGCCAATCTTATTTATTTGGCTCAGTGTTCATTCATTCCCAGAGCTGGTCCATAATTATGATGGCCCCCAGGCAGGGGAGGGCTGGCAACCTTAGGCCTGGGGGGCAAGTCCAGTCAAGTGGCCCATTGAACCACCGAATCAGCTCACCATCCATGCCCACCTGTTTTTAGAACGGATATTGATGTTATGAAGCAAGACAAATATAATTTAATGTTAATAGCAACAAAGGAGGTTTAACAAAAGTAATGCAGTTCATCAGTGCCCACCAATGCAGCCTCACCAGTGCCTATCAGCTTAGCCTCATCAGTGCCCATCAATGCAGCCTCACAAGTGTCCATCAGCACAGCCTGATCAGTGCCAATCATTGCAGCCTGATCAGTGCCCATCAATGCAGCCTCCCAGTGCCCATCAGCACAACCTGATCAATGCAGCCTGGTCAGTGCCCATCAATGCAGCCTCACCAGTGCCCATCCAATGCAGCCTGCAATGCAGAGAGAGGAGAGCCGCCGGATTACACAGAGCGGGGATCTCCCGCTTACCTGGCACGGCCGCCGTCATATGAAGTCCCGCCCCCTGGACCGGCTCCTATGATAGACATCACCAGTGTGCCGTCTATTATAGAAGCTGGTCCAGCAGGTGGGACTTTGTAAGCGGAAGATCCCCACTGTGTGTAATATGGCACCCCCCCCCGAGGCAGATACATGGTAGGGCCAGCCCTGGGTGCCCCCCCCCGCCCCTTTTGCCTGCAGTTAGTTGGTGGCCGTGCCCCTGGACCCTGCTTCTTTCCTCCACAAGAAGAAAAAAGTGTGAGCGGGAGCAGCGGCCGTCGACCATTTTGAATGTAAGTTAGGGTGGCCTGCGGGTCAATTGCCACCCTGCCACCTGGCCCAGCCCTCCCCTGCCCCCAGGCATAGGAAAAAATGGGCCAAATGGCGTGGATGAGAAGTAGGAGCTTGACATGGCCCAGACTTTTTTCTGCAAAGTCTGGTAGGTCCACATAAGTACTCACTCAGGCTGAAGGTAAGTATTGTGGTGCTGCCACTCAGGGGGCATTGGGGAACATTTTAAGGACAACTTCATTTGATAGTGAGGTTGTCCTTTGAATGCAATCCTTTTAATTTACTCCCTTGGATGTTTCATGGAGTTATTGCAGTGTTAAAGACATTGTTTTACTTTGTAAGTATCCTGCAGTATCTGTGGGTAGAATGTTGTCATTCAGACTCCCCCGTTAGGTAATTGTTTGACTGGCTTCTCAGCAGAACAGCAGATGGTCTGCAGCTCAGGGATATGTGTGTGTGAGAGGCAGGTGCTTTACCCCATTAAATTATAGATGTAATCCTGTCTGTAGGAATCCGAGCCTCGACTCGCAGCTCAAGGTTATGCTGTATCTCCCCTTTCCCAAATGCTTTTCTTTCTGCCTTCCTTTTCTGAATTGGAAAAACTTTTTTATTGCTATTATACAGCCTGAAATGTGTGTATATATATATATATATTACTGTAAAGTAAGAATGCTTTCAAAAATATATATTTGAATTGTTTATCTTTATCAATTTACAAAATGCAAAGTGAGTGAACAGAAGAAACATCTAAATCAAATCAATATTTGACCACCCTTTGGCTTCAAACCAGCATCCATTCCTACACTTGCACATTTTGTACACTTGCACAAAGTCAGGGATTTTGTAGGATTAGAGTCAGGTGTATGATTCATCAATTTTACCAAGCAGGCACTAATGATCATCAATTTCTCATGGAGATTGAAACATAGTCATTAACTGAAATAGAAAACTGTGTAGGAGGCTTAAAACTGGGTGAGGAACAGCCAAACTCTGCTTCTAAGGTGAGGTTGTGGAAGACAGTTTCAGGTCACAGGTCTTACACCATGGCAGCAACAAGACAACACATAGTAGTTCTACTGCATCAGCAATGTCTCTCCCAGGCACAGGTTTCAAAGCATACTGGGTATTAAGATTCTTTTGAAGAAACACAAGAAAACTGGCAACATTGAGCACCATAGACGCAGTGGTTGGCCAAGGAAACTTAAAGTGATATTAAAGTCTTTTTTTTTTTTGTTTAAAAATAACAAACTTTTCATACTTACCTGCTCTGTGTAATTGTCTTGCACATGGCAGCCCAGATCCTCCTCTTCTCGTGTCCCTCGTTGGACCTCCTGGCGCCTCCCTCCTGCCGAGTGCCCCCATAGCAAGCAGCTTGCAATGGGGCACCCAAGCCAAGCCGCTGATCTGTGTGTCCTTTCAGACATGGAGCCGCAGCTCAGCCCCGCCCCCTCTCTCTCCTCATTGGCTCATGGACTTTGACAGCAGTGGAAGTCAATGGCACTCACTGTGTGTCTCAGCCAAACAGGAGAGAGAGTCCCGGACAGCTGAGTCTCTCATGCCACATTGCTGGATCGAGATGGGGCTGAGGTAAGTATTAGGGGGCTGAGGGGGCTGCTGCACAGATTTTTTATCTTAATGCATAGAATGCATTAAAATAAAACAAAACCTTCTGATTTTACAATCACTTTAACTGAAACAGAAACAGATGTGCAGGAGGCTTAAAACTGGGTAAGGAACAGCCAAACTCTGCTACTAAGATGAGGTTGTGGTAGACAGGTTCATATCACAGGCCATACACCATGGCAAGACTGAGCACAGCAACAAGATATAAGGTAGCTATACTGCATCAGCAAGGTCTCTCCCAGGTAAAGTTTTCAAAGCAGACTGAGGTTTCAAGATTCTTTTGAAGAAGCGCAAGAAATCGGGCAACAATCAGGACCATAGACGCAAAGATTGGCCAAGGAAACAATGCAGCAGAAGAAAGAGAAATCATGGTTATTTCCCTTCAACACCTGAAGATGTCCAGCAGTGCCATCAGCACGGAACTGGTGGAAACCAGCGGGACCCAGCTACACCCATCTACCGTCCGGAGAAGTCTGGCTAGAAGTGGTCTTAATGGAAGAATTGCAGCCAAAAAGTCCTACTTCTGATGTGGAAACAAAGCTAAGCGACTCAACTATGCATGAAAACATAGGAAATGTGGTGCAGAAAAATTGCAGCAGGTGCCCTGGGCTGATGAGTGCAAATTTGAAATATAAATGTAAAAAAACGCTAATAAAACTTTGTGAAACTAAAAAGTGAAAGAAAAGACACAGATGAAAAAACAAACAAACTAAGATTGGTTATAACCCTTCTCCACTCTATCCAAAATGGAAAAAAAAAGTTTTGGCTTTCCATATGCATATAAATGATAATTCTAAAAAAAAAAAAAAATCAGCAGAAAAATAGGGGTTATAGCAAATTAAAAGCTTAAATAGGGATACATTTTATTTTTATTATTTTGTTACTTTTAAGGTTGCTTTACTGATGTCATATACAGATCAAAGGTTACCTGGTTTATCTACATATGAATGAAATAGTAAATATAATGCAAAAACTGTTACATTGTATTTACTTAATGACACTTGAAGAATATCTGCAAGTGTCGTTTTACAAAGAGGTGGCTGCATTTTGATCAGCACTAAAGGGAGACTGAAGCAGCATTTACTCCAAAAAAGGTTAGCATTTTATTCCTTCTATTCTTTCTGCTGCACTGTAAAAAGAAAACAAACTGGGTGTGGGCCAATTTATTATATAGAATATTTTTTCCTTACAAATATGAAATATGAGCAAAGCATATCCCCCTATAGTGTGTACTTGTCTTAGTCCAGAGCACTAAGGGTCATTTCTGTCTGCTGCCTCCTTCCTCTGCTATCTTTATGAGTCACGTCTGCCAAGTTTTCCTGACATCCGGAATTAAAAAGGTGACAGGGGAGGAAGCTCTAGCACACAGCCTATGATAAGCAGCCTCAGCTCTGTTCCTGCATTCTGTATGAAGAGGGGTGTGCCCTTTCCCTCCAATCAGCTCCCTGAGCTTTACTCTCTGAGCTCTGCAGAGTGTAACTTCAGCTCTCGTCCCCTTGTTTTCTGATTTCTCAGACAGGCTTTATAAATTCTGCACTTTGAAAAGAAGTAGAGAAGAGAAAACTGCAGATAAACAGGTATAACTTATGTGGGAGGATTTGTTTCATTTCTGTGTATCACCTGAGGCCAGCCACTTCACTGGGTATATGAAAGGGTTTACAACAACTTTAAAGTGGATGTAAACCCTCACATATACCCAGTGAAGTGAATAGCCTCAGATGATACACAGAGATTAAACAAATCTCCCTATATACATTTTACTTACATGTCTGCTGTCTTCATCTGTATATATCCTTTAGAAAGTGGAGATCGTGTTGGGATTTTTTCTCTTCCTGGTTAGCACTGCCTGGGCACACAGCCAATACAGCTGATTGGAGGAAAGGCACACACCCCTCTACTCACAGGTAGAGACTTTCAGATGTGTTCGTTGTTTTGTTCAGCACAGTGCTAATCTATTTATAGTATCCTCCCCAACACAAAACTCTGGCTGCTCTTATCATAATGTGACCGAAACTTGTCAGGCTGATAACAGAGCTACGGAGCAGGACAGAGCTTCGGGACACAGGGCTTTGAAGAGAGATAAGAAAACACTACAGATAGATGTATGTCATGAATCGGGTTTACATCCACTTTAGGTTTTACACATTGTTGACATTAAATATAGAGTTTGCCCATGACATTGATTTTCCAGGGCATTCTGGGCTTTCTTTAAAAAAAAAAAAAAAAGCCCAGCACTAACTGCTCACTTTCTTAGTGTTTCAGATTAACTGAAAATCCAGATACATGGAATGTGTATAGCAGGGAAGGAATGTGGTCCCTCTTCTGACAAATTCAGGTGTGTGCAATTTGAGATTCCAGCTATTGAGGTCTGTTCACAGCCCTCATAGCAAAAACAGTAAAACCAACCTAGTAAAAATGGCAAAAGCAGCCCAGAGCGTCACATTCTGGCTGTAAGAGGTAACAATGAAATGTTTTTGTAATAAATTGTATAAGGTACATTTCGTTTTTACTATTTATTTTTATTTTATTTATTTTATTTTAATTACTCATTAAACTAAATACTTTTTTCTTTTTCTTTTTTTGCTGCTTAACCACCTCCCACCTGGCCACTGTATATATACGGCCGGGTGGGAGCTTCCCCGTTCTGACAGGACGTGTATTTACGTCCTGCAGAACGGGAGCTCGCAGCGTGGCCATGCGCCGCGCTGCTGCTGGATCCTGTGATCATTATGATCACAGGATCCAGCCGAGCAGAGATCGGGATACGGGCGCAGTGTCCAATCACAGCCGTCACATTGTAAACAGAGATGAACGTCTCTGTGACAGTTCTCCCCCCGCCGAACTCAGTGAGAGCTCAGTGCGGGGGGGGGGGGGGGGGGGGGG